>LUCW03001556.1:0-14463 GCA_001586965.3 Sphaeroforma sirkka | reverse complement strand
ACAGGGTCTCTGATACTTTTTTGAACTGAGTGGCTTATACCTTTGTGTGCCTAGTTATGACACGCATAAGCACATGCAACCTAAAGCCTTGCTGAGTACTCACTCCAGACCATTTATGAACATGCCTCACGAGTGACTGTCAACAAACCTCCTCATTGGTTCCAGCACTTAGCAAATGTACAAGCAGGTTTCATTTTGTATGAATATACTTCGGTTATGTAAAAGAAATACCAAGACAGTTGGTTTCAGTTGACCAGAAGCATGGTGCGTAGCTCTGTATATAATCAACGCTAGGTGCATTGAGAGGATTGCAAAAGTTTTAAACCTGCTACTCAGGGTATATTTAGCAGTCTACGTTTTAACTTTATTGCATATAAAATTATCGGAAGCATATTCACGGATTTTCTGATGTTGTACACTTTGAACATTGCAAGACAATTTACTCTGATCCAGAGCCAGGTAGTGGCGAGCATCTTGACTCCGCCCTACGAGGAGCTCATACGGAGCTGAAACCAAACCATCACAAGTGTGAAGGTATTTCAAAACAGTGTCCGAACAAAACACTAATAGATAATATCGAACAATGGCTATCATAATATAACAGTTCTAGGATTTATTACTTGCACTATGCATAGGTTGGTATAATGCGACTATTCGGGTTGTTTAGTGATTACGAAGAACGTCATAATAAGACCATCGGCTGAGACATGGAGCATCAGTGAGGGCCAAGTGAGTCGACAATGGAAGATATGCGCTGAGTCAATTCGGGCCGGTGTTGACAAAATAATGTTATATCGAATGTTCCATATATTCGCTTGCTGACCTACTAAGTAGAGTACCCACCTCTGTGGTACGGATCGGGTCTGCGCCGTGTAGTGCCGCGGGATGGGTTAGTGCAGAGTATGAAATACCGAGAAGGACCAGGTTATCCGTCATAATCCGGTCGAGGAGCGAGGATGGGGGTAAGCCAATGCCGTACCAGACCACAGATGAATTCGGTATGTGTTGGCTGGCCTGGATCGGAAGTATCATAGGCGGAACCAGCAAGCGCGATGATTTGGTTTGAACCGAAATTTGGAAGTAGTACTTCAACAGCGTGATTAGCCGGGGTATGGAGAACATCTGTTGATGTGTCCAGGACGGGTGAGGTACGGTGGTTCTTCAACATGCGTGAGAAAAAGATCGTGTTCGTGGAGGGTCCAGATACCGTGGAAGTCGTGGCACTCCTGTAATTACTGAAGGAGGTCAGGGCCAATGGGCGGCAGTTTTGGACCTACCAGGATGCGTCGAATCAGTTGTTGGATGCAGGTAAATTCGCTGGTAGTGAACTTGTGGCTACCGGGGCAGACAGGGTAGAGACAGCCGTCGGTGCGGTAGTCAAGCAATGTGAACATATACGTATTCGTTACAATCATAGCACAGAGCCGGATTGGTGTAGACTCGAAGCAGCGATCAAAGCTGTCGTGTCTGGCTGTGTCTCGGTTTGAGTTTGGCGGTTTACCCATAATCAGTTGGTAGTAGTATTGGCGCCGGGCCTTTGCCGCGATCTCCTTGTTGGACCAACGGTTTGTAGAGCTCTTCCTGATGCCGTCACAGCGTTGGCGGAGGGCTACATGGTCGCGTGTTCGCCCGCCCGTGGTTTTGTGTACAGTTTTCAGGTGAGCATAGATACTGTACTGGAAGCGCAGTGATGATTTGTCGTGGGCCCAGGTGGGTTGCGTCAGAGGGGTAAGTGGATTTGTGCTGGCCATTGAGTCGAGTTGTATTCCCAGGCAACCTCCGAGGTAGTCCGCGAATGGTCGCGCGGGGAGCAGGCCGCAAAAGTGAAGTAAGTTTGTTTGATGTTTGGGAAACCGATGGTATTTAGTGCCCGTGATGATGGCTGCTGCTTGGATGAGTGCTGAGTGAAAGCGCTCGAACAGGGGATCCAACGCATCCTTCCATATAGGCGGAGCCCAGACAATAATGTTCAGCCCATATGTAGCCGTGGATAGGATGAATGTACTGAACATCACCAGTCGGTTGCGGGGTTGTCGCCAGCTGAAGCCATGAAAGCCATAAGCGCAGAAAGAGGCGATACCCAGTGACAATGCTGCAACCAAGGATTCCATATGTCTGGCGAGGTTGATTCCTGGTACTCCGTGAGAGAGTGGGAACCCCAGTTATTTGGAGTGTTTCGGTTCGGCATGTGTGGGCGCCATCTTCAGGGGAGGTAACGTGTGTTCAAAGGTGCGTCTGCAAGCGTCGGCGTGATAAGCTCACCATTTATACGGAGGGTTGGCGCCGCGTGTCGCAAGTCGGTAGATCGTTCTCGGAGTTTAATGACACCCTGTTCGAGGCCGGATTTGCGTCCCCACACACATCAATGTCTCATCTAAGAATGGCTGGAGCAAAACCGATCGATGGGCTTGATCCGTGTGTCATCAACAACAAATAAATAAGAGCGGAGGAGCTGCCGAAAGAAATTGTGCTAGAGTGACAGATAAAAGGAATCCATGTAGATAATAAAGAGCTGGGAGCCAACGATTGAGCCTTATAGGATGCCATTCGTTCTGTGGAATAGAGACGAGAGCATGCCACGGTATCTATGTCACTCAGTAGGGTGGGACTCCCAAACAACAGCGCGTGGTGGCAGTTGATCCAGTTTTCGGGTATTCCAGCGTGGCGCAGAAGTACCCATAGGCGTGAGAGAGTGACCTTGTCGTATGCCTTGGATATGTCCAACACAGACGTAGTTCCACTCTTCTTCTGACTGTGTCTCAGAATGCAGGCGGCAGAGTGCTTGGGTATCACAGGAGTACCGTGATTTGAAGCCAGCTTGGAACGCATGGGTAGCAGAGCCTAGAGGGTGGCTCGTAATCAGATTAAAAAGCACGATTTAAAGAGTGTCCGATCTTTCCATCCATAGCAGCCAAATTTCCTGATGGCGCAACGATTCGGCGGGGAGGTGATATCTGCATCGGCTTTCTTTGGGTATGCTGTCAGAAGGCTGCAGTTCAGGGCTGCAGGAAAGAAAGGTATTGTTCATAGGATTGATGTCAGTAGGTGAATGCTTTGGAAACCTAGTAGGAGTCTAACCAGTGGGATATTAAAGTCAGGGGCGTCTTTTGTCCGGCGTTTGGTAGAGCGCTCCTGGTCTGCGGCCTTCAGGAGAAGGATGTGGATTTTGTCGGGGCCAGGTCCCTTGTTGGGATAGCGTAGTTGTCCCCGCATATATCGTGATCGGGGTCGTATTATGGAAGTGACATCATGTAGAAATACGGCCTCCGGTCAGTCTAAAATATCAAGATCAATTGAGATAATACATTGGTTTTTATTTGTATTTTTAAATAATTAGTACAAGCTCTTTTTCCAATATTTCCAAAGTGTTCTTCTAAATTCACTTTGATGGCTCCAATAGCCTGAGTATTTGGTATGACTCATCTACTTGGACCTATTTGAGACATTAGTAGATGTAGGATATTATAAACTAAATTTTATAATCTCTCCGAACTACTACTTATTGATTTTGGTCCTCCCGCCAATCTCCAAAATCCAATAAGTCTTTTTTTTTTTTTTTACTTTTCTTCAGATGGAACTTTATTTATATCAGCTAATGTATTAACGTGACTTACGTTATTATGTCTATTTACAAATTAGGCAAGTGGTCATGAACATTTAGTACTTCTAGTGAAAATTATTCAATAAAGAACAGCTAGAGGTACGCCCTGTGTGATCGAGGATATTTAGGCTCTTAACAAGAGGCAGTCCTGATCATTCTTACACAAGCTACCACTGCTAAATCCTAACTGACTAAATTGTATTTTAGTTTAATATGGTTTGAAACCTAGTCATTTCCATCGAAGTTTACATATTTTTCAGTTATATAGTAGTTACAGTAGTGTACTGCTTCTAGACTGTCTGACATCAATTTACTATCCAGCAATTACTATGGCTAAGGGTACTTCTAAAAGGCAAGGGAGCCGCTAGCTCTAAGCCTGCTAAGCCTGCCGAGGTTCCTGAGGTCCCTGTGGAAACACCTAGCCTGTCTGGAGTTGAGCCTGCCGAGGATACTGTTGGGGGGGAAGCAAATTCTGAGGTTGGTACAGAGGATTATTCTGAGGATGACTCGTCGGATCCTAAAGCCTTGGAAGAAGAGGTATCTACTACCGCGGAAAGGCTCGCCAGCGTCCGTGTATCACCTAGGAGTGAAGCTCAGGACCCCAGTTTGCCCCTGACCACGTGCCGTCAAATATTGGGGATAAACGTCGAAAGGCTGGAAAATTCGTGGATACGAATGTCGGGGGGCATTATAACTCCACATCTAAAGGACACTCCAGCACAAATCCGGAGTGAAAAGGAAGTATTGGACCTGTCCGAAAATTTCGGTTTCGCCATCGATGGAGAAGCCATTCCATTCAGCTCAAATCTTGGGGCCGAAGCTGAGGACGCCATAACTCGACAACGAGTGGCTGGATCCTCTCAATCTCGACGCCAATTGAACTGCACTGAAGCGCTCTTGAAGGAGCTAGCGGCAGCAGCAGTTGTGGACCCCTCTATCGTGTCCCACTTGGCTGATATTCTTCCTATACCGAAGAAGAAAAAAAATTCGGGCCGGGTTTCGAACCCGAGACCTACTGGTTTACCAGCCAGTATGTTTACCACTAAGCCAGTTACCACTGGCGAGATAGATAATATTTCAAAATTTAATCTCTATAGCTCTGATGCTACCATCGACCATCCTCTTGACAAACCTAACCCCTGTCAGAGGATATGATCGTATGGAACTCGATGAGGCTTACCATCCTCGTAATATCGACCCTCATTTGCCAACTAACCCTGGTAATCACGATTTTGGCAATCGCTACACCAGTACCTCGTTAGAGAGTTCCCGCTCTAATCCTGAGGATGAGGAAGTGAGAACCAGACATACTCGTCTCAGGCTATTACGCTCTGGTATGCAAGTCCTTGAGGACCGTCTATTGAATGACTCTGACCTTGACGATAGGAAAGCGGATAACATTCGCTATCTAATCGATAACAAGAGAAAGGAAATAGACACCATCTTGGCACTAGCAGCCCGTAGCACTGAGCATGAGCCTCGTGAACACTTAGAACCAAGCTTTATAAAGCAGCTAGGTAACGCGCAGGCTGAGGTCGATTTCTCTACTAATGAGAGTACAGTGGAGACACTGAAGGCCTTCGACCAACTTAAGGAGTCTGCCAGCCTTAGGGATAAGCAGATGATGAATGCCTTTATTCATTTCTGCGAGCCAGGTGAATGGCGAACTATCTTGAAGGCTCATGAGCCCAACTGGAAAGCCCTACCCTGGCACCAGTTGCGTGATAATATACTTAACACCTTTTTTTTGAAGATGCACGTGACCGTGAACTTCTAGAGTCTCGCAAGTTCTTTGCGAACGATACCACTATTCGAGGTGCTCTAGCTCATATGACACATATGAATACTCGGATGGGTGGTCGTACCTATACTGGCGAATACTTATTAATTTGTCAGATGATGGAGACTCTGGGAGCTAACCTCTTTAAGAAAGTCAATGATGACATCATCGCCTATGGTGATTTGCGATCTATGCCTTGGTCTGTCTTTGAGAAGATAGTACACAAGCATACCAATTCCTCTACTAGAGTACTTAGTACCACGAGCTACACCCAGCCCACTAAGCGAAACGCAGTAGAGATACCAATACTGCGCGTAGTACTAAGAAACCTCGCACTACTACTGGAGGGGTACTGGCTCTACTTCTACCGAACCGAAAGGTGATAAGAAGGTGAGAGCGCCTTGCAAGAAGTGTGGTTACAACCTCACAAAACGTAATGGCAAGTGGAATGGTAGACACGACCCTGTTAAGTGTGCACCAGGCAAGCCAGATTTTGGACACTATATGAAAGAGTGTGCTACTTGCAAGGGTACTAACGGTTGGCACAAAGAGGATTGCAAGGACTTACCAGACGTCCAAGTTAAGCACTGACAGTACCATATGTGCGCACTAGAGCAAGATTATGAGAAAATGTTCAATAAAATCTATACCAAAGGAGATGAACGTATCTTTCAAACAGTTTTCGTAAATGGAGAAAAAAAAAGTTATGGCACTATTTGATCCAGGGGCTGAAGTCTCTGCTATCTCATGCCGAGTAGCCTACGCTACAGATATGGCTGTCCATAACGAAACAACTGATTTAATCTTGGGAAATGGCAAAGTTACTACTTGCGAACAAGCCATTGACTATGCACACATAATGCTGTCAGATAGAAGAGAAGTGAAGACTCACCTAATCGTTACTGACATGTCTCAGAAATACGATTTAATTATAGGTATGACTGATCTTCTCAGTTTAGGTATAACACTCACTGGTCTGCCTAATGGGCTAGACCCGAATAAAGATCAGTCAGATGATAATATGTTAAAGATACCTAAACCTCCGGAAGGTGAAGCAAAGGATATGATTCCGCACTTCACCGATATAATTATGGACTTAATTATACAAAACAGGAAGATTGCAATAACTGACTGGTGTATGTTTAAGTTCTCTAATGGGTACGTTAGACTTGACTTGACAAACGTCGACTTCTCTAAGTTAAAGTGTCCTTCACATAACTACGTGAGTTGGAGACACAAAGACGTTGTCAAAACCCAAATCGAAGATTGGTTAAAACAGGGTCTAATTGAAATCAATTATGATGCAACCCCAGTTAACTTAGCTCTCTTAGCGGTCGATCAATATAAATCTGATGGAACGTTTAGTAAAACAAGAGTAGTACTAGACCTGTCGCCAATCAACAAACTAATTCCGCAACATAGTTTTCCCTTACCTAAGATAAGCGAGATACTACGCAAAATGGAGGGTGCGACTATCTTTTCCAAGATAGACTTAAAAGCTGCATTCCATCAACTACAGATATATGAGCCTCATAGGAAATACTTTTCCTTTACTTGGCAAGGTAAGAAGTACCAGTTTAAAGGTGCACCTGAAGGCTTACACATGTTACCTTCTTTCTTCCAACAAGTTATGATGGAACTATTTGCGGACCTGTCGTATAACGTATCAGTCTATTTAGATGATATAGTTATCTTTACAAAGACAGCACGTGAACATGCTAAACTCGTTAAAGAAGTCTTAAAGCGACTTAATCATGCTAAACTTAAGATTAACGAAGACAAGTGTTCTTTTGCTAAAGATACTATACACTTACTTGGCTACAAAGTATCTGCAGCAGGGGTAGAAATTGATCCTGGCAAGAAACAGTTTCTGTTGGATTTATCAACACCAATTACTGGAAGAGATGTGAACTCTGTGTGTGGGTTTGTTAACTTCTTCTCGGATTCGGTACCGCATCTTTCTCATTACTTAAAGCCTTTCAGTCACCTACGGCTGCACAAAGGACCTTTGGGAAAGCTTTGGACTAAAGAATGTGATGATGCATTTAAACTAGTCAAAAGTAAAGTAATGGACGCACCCATCATGCAGTACCCTGTGGATGGTGGTCCCATTCCAAGTAGCAACCGACGCTTCAGATCGAGCGGTAGGTGGAGTGCTTTACCAAACGATAAATGGTAAACCGCGCTACATACAATTCTTTAGCAAGAGTTATAATAAGAGTCAACGGAATTACCCTACCGTTAAACAAGAGCTCCTTGCTATAGTTACTGCGCTAAGACAGTTTAAAGACTACCTTTATGGAAGTTACTTTACTGTCGCCTGTGATCAAAAGTCTTTAACATACTTAAAAGATATGAACCCTGATTCACAGTTGGTGAGCCGCTGGCATGACATTATTGCCAAGTTCGCCTTTAATATAACACACATTCCAGGAATACATAACCATCTTCCTGACATGCTCTCTCGACTTGTGCCCGACTACCAGAAAACAGTCAAAGAGTTATTAGCAACCGATTGGATGCTAAATAAGAAATGGTTTAACCTCGCTCAATCACGATGGGGTCCATTTACTGTTGATATGTTTGCCGCAGAACATAACAAACAGGTTTCTGAATATAGGTCGTTGACTCATCCTAAAGGTGATGCATTTCAGCTTGACTTATCAAAGCATAATGCGTGGGCTAACCCACCTTGTCAACTTATCGCACAGTTGTTAAATTATGTTAATATTACTAAATCTACCATTACGCTGTGTTGTCCCTTACGTAACTCCGACCCATGGATACGTGATTTAATTAATATGATTCAAGACGAACCTATTTATGTCGACCGTGAAACCGACACGTTCTTGTATCAGGGATCCTATTCTATTAAGAAGACGCCTTGGAAACACACCATTGTTTGTCGCATCGGTCCTGCAGGTACCACTAAGTGGAAACCCTCAACCGAATTCTTAGCTAAACTAGAGGAGTCTAAAGAGTTTGAACAAAAGCTCAAGACTCGTACAACACATGCACCCAACAAGATTGCAGTCGAGGTAATGCCGATTGAAACGGCATTAGATCGTAAAACATGGAACTAGCTAAGGCCATGGATCAAAGACTCAAAACTCTAAGAGAACCTGAAGCTCGCACTCAACTACTTAAAGCGCTGCTTAAAGAACAGCCAGGAGTGGCGAAACAACTGAAGAAGATACTTCAACAATCCAATGTTGTCAATTATGTATCTCAGGACTCTACCCCTCCTGATACTGAGGTTGCCCTTTCCAACAGGACTATGGTTCATCCAGCCAGCGTTACGCAGAATCTGACTGACTTAGAGGAGCTCGAAAGTAGAGTTAAAATTATACATAATTTAACGCATCGAGCATATGAGCATACTTATAAAATGGCTATTCGTGCAGGGCTTGATCACCCGGCGCTGAAAGAAACCATACGTGAAGTATACCGACGCTGTACTGATTGTGAAAAGAACCAGATCAAGCGATACGGTTGGGCACCCCTAAAAAAGTGTGACAGAAGACCAACCGATGCGCCGAGTCATAGTCGATTTGGTTAAACTCCCGCGATCCAAGCATACTGGCGATGTATATATCTGTCATTTCTTATGTGTGGCTTCGGGCTATAACTTGCTTTATGCAATACCGAACAAACGTCCACAAACAGTGGCAGAATTATGCTATCACGTCTTTAATGACTTCGGTTTCCCCGAGTACTATGTTCTGATAACGGTAGTGAGTTTTGTACCGACGTAATGGAGGCACTTATACTCGTATCAGGCATGACCCATAGGCGTGGTGTTCCTTACAAACCTCAAACGCAGGGTGCAAATGAGACACGTCATAGAGAACTTAAGAAACTCTTGCGTACCGCACTAGACGACGTTGAGGATATGTGGCCTTATCATTTGAAATGGGTTCAGACTCAAATGAATAACTGCATGAATCCTCAAACTGGAACACTCCCGTTTCACTATTTCTTTGGCCGCTATAGTGAATTACAAGCAACGTTTGATAAAACTGCGCCCGAGAAACACGCTACCCCGTGGCTTCAAAAGATCGAGCATATGCAGAACGTTGTTTACCCCTGTTTACTCGAGCACAAGAATCGCGTCCTACTTAAAGCGTATGACCGATGGAATAACACTAAGAACATTGTTCAGTTCAAAGTCGGCGATTACGTTAACATTATAAATCGAAACGCCAACGTTACCGAACTCTCTTCTAAGACGATAGGACCTTTTGTTATTTCCTACCATGATGAGAAGAGTGATACTTACGAAGTGAATAACATTGATGGTACTAGCGCAACCAATCTAGGCACTCACCGTATCCCTACCTCCGAACTCTCATTCGCTCGCTCATTTGATTCTGATGTACCAGTTATGGAGTCACAAGTCAAAGATATAATTGACAAAACATCCGAAGACGGTTACACTTACTACAAGACCCGTTTCATGGATGGGACAGTAGCTTGGCTAACCTCCGATGCATTTCGTGAATCTCGCGACTTTCTTCGTATCTTTAATAAGAAATGGAATAAGCGTTTACATAAGAACACACGAGATAAACGAAAAGGGTTTCCTCAGGTGACTACAAACCCTGACGGATCTGAAATTCCCTATTTGCCACCTACTTCCTACGTGACTAAACTTTCTGATCTGCTTACCAACAGTGCAGAAAATTGTTCAAACTTACTTACTAATGAAGAACAGCCTTTGGCTAAATACCTTACCAAATAATAAACGTAAGGCGCCTACATCGAAATGGTTACTGGACCAAATACTAAACGACATAGAGTACAACATGAGTCTTGAACTCGTACATATAGGCACATACTTACTCGATAAGTCATGACCGAAACCGTTTTTACTTTGGTTTTCGCTTTACCAACTAGATCGTATCTTAACGTACGTTCGTAGTTCTAAAGCTACTGGGGGCTATGTAGAAATACGGCCTCCGGTCAGTCTAAAAATATCAAGATCAATTGAGATAATACATTGGTTTATTTGTATTTTAAATAATTAGTACAAGCTCTTTTTTTCCAATATTTCCAAAGTGTTCTAAATTCACTTTGATGGCTCCAATAGATAGCCTGAGTATTTGGTATGACTCATCTACTTGGACCTATTTGAGACATTAGTAGATGTAGGATATTATAAACTAAATTTTATAATCTCCGAACTACTACTTATTGATTTTGGTCCTCCCGCCAATCTCCAAAATCCAATAAGTCTTTTTTTCTTTTTTAACTTTTCTTCAGATGGAACTTTATTTATATCAGCTAATGTATTAACGACTTGCACGTTATTATGTCTATTTACAAATTAGGCAAGTGGTCATGAACATTTAGTACTTCTAGTGAAAATTATTCAATAAAGAACAGCTAGAGGTACGCCCTGTGTGATCGAGGATATTTAGGCTCTTAACAAGAGGCAGTCCTGATCATTCTTACACAAGCTACCACTGCTAAATCCTAACTGACTAAATTGTATTTTAGTTTAATATGGTTTGAAACCTAGTCATTTCCATCGAAGTTTACAATCAGGAGAGTGTTCGGTATCTGGTGGAACCACTTACGGGTTTGTAGAGATGAATAGGGCCTCAAAGTAGCCAGCGAGGGTAGCGCCTGTATCATGGGTACCCGGTATGCAGGGTTGGCGCGGAGACCGTCGTTGGTACGCAATATCTTTCAACATTTGAGCATTGCTTTGGGCGGTCAGACGTGGGCGGAACGAGTGGTTTGGCAGCCGCCAAACCCAGGGTCTGTTTAAGTCATAATAGAACCCTCCAAAGATTTGTGGGGCTAGTGGCATAGCGCCAGATGCGGTCGAGAATCCATAGCAGTCCTTCCGCTGGTCTGTGTAAAGTGAGATACGACTGAAGTAGGTTTTGATGCGCCCGGATTTCGGCTTGGAATAATCGCGCGCGATTTTTTTGCGTATGTGATACAGTCGATGGCGATATTGGTTATATCCATGGGAGGAGAGGCGTTGGTCCGGGAGGCGGCGGCATTGCTGGCATTTGTTGGGGCCGATGAATTTGATTTGTGGGAAGTATCTGGAGATCGAGTCCAAAGGTGTGGTCACCACAAATACCGTAGCCCGTCAGCTTATAAGTTTGGAGGGAGGCGGGGGGTGGTAGGTCGATGATACGCATTTTCTGTACCAGTTGAGCCGCCAGCATAGAGGTAGTCCAAGTGCCACGTATTACGCAGAGTAGTCTCAATCGTTTTCATACGTAGTCCGGAATTTGTAGATGCGTGGCCATACTTCCGGGCTTTAGAGTTGAAATCTCCCCACACGACATCTGGTTGGAAACCGCCAATCTCGGGGGGATTCATGTATCGCCTGACGTCTTCTTCAGTAAGTGATTTGAGTGGAAAATAAAACACGGCCATATGAACATAAAGCACACAGAGGACACCGCGTACGGTGAAGAGTGGACAAGTTAAAAAATTGATGATGGATGGTGTTTGGAAAAGAAACCAATACCACAGTGTGAAGGGTGTAATGATGTAGTATATGATAGCGTGTGTTCGTGTAAATCTTACCGGGCCTCCACATTAGACTCTTATGTTAATAAACGTACTCTTAAGCAGTACATAAATTATAGGCGTACTATTAAAAGCACGAGTATTAAATGGTTTTTTTAACGGTTCTATTTACAAGTACCTTTTCCATTTTTACAAATCAGATATTCTGGCCCCGACCCATTAAAGGGACTGTGAACAAGGCCAAAGAGTATATTTTACCAGTGGTCTATTAAGAGACCTAGATAAACACTCAAAATACACATCTGAATACTTCGGTAGCGAGATGGCTCAAGCGAACATAGGTTTCTAGAGACCTTTAATGGTTACCGAGTTTGACATCCGTCAGCCAACCAGATGTGTGCACAGTCTGATGACGGCAAGTCGCTAATTCTTGATAAGGGCCAGTTATTGGTTAAGACAATAACTAAGGACATCAAGAGTATTTTTTCTTTTTTTTACTTTATTTTTCTAAAGATAGGATTTTACTAGTTTTAGTAATTCGTGCGACGAAAACAAGTATTACTATCTTTCGACGATAACGATAACGAAAAACATAAATAAAATCCCTTCGGCGAAATCAGTACTGGGAGGATGATATATAGGCAATGTCTCAGCCTTACAATCCCCCAGAGTATTGCTGATTTCTGAGAGGCATACCTAACTTTATTGCCAGACTAAAATTCGTATACTTAAAGAACTTATTAAAAGACTTTTAAGATTTTATTACGTTTAGTAGCTCTAAGATGTTTATACTGCCTTAAGAGACCGATATTTACATTTGAGCGTATATGATTAAGAAATGTGGTGTTATGCCAGGTTTCAACCACACACATAAGATCAACCTGACTTAAAATTGATATAACGTTCAAACACTTATCTGTATGTACTGCGTTGTCCACGTTGAGTCCTTGTGAGTTAAAGAGCGTCATTCTCATTGGTCCAAACATTGTTCATCATCGGTTAATACTACTGAATTTTTTCTTTAACGATGTCAGTCATTTCTATATCATTGCCTGTCGTCGAAGAGTTTGTCGTGGAAAGCTGAGGCTGCGTATTGCTATCCATCGGTTCGGATGATTGTGTCGGGGAGACCATTGGTATATGAACTCCTGGATTTCGCACGCGCTGATTCTTTAGCGTTTTTTTGCCGGATTCGTGGGTTAGATGAAAGAGAGGTTTGCATCATGCTTTGCTTGGTAAGCCTTCTGGAGACAATCCGCGGTAGATTGATGATGTCTGCTTTAGTAGAGAGGAGAGTAGTGGGTTCAGTACCATCCATGCTGCGGGAAAGAATTTTTGGTCGCTCGTTCATGTGTGCAGCAGGCCTCCCCGCTTGGTGTGGAGATAGTGGATTAAAGCTGCTGTCGTAGCGTCCGGATGTTGTTGGGAGCGGGGGTCGATGTTTTCAATCAAGCTGCCATTTCCACGTAAGTGCTGCATGTCGTTTCACCTGCAACAGCGTCGCTAGGAACTCAAAGGCGGATAAAACTGGGGATCTTCCGCGGCGATTTGGCTGGGATACCGATTTAGACGGAAGATACCAGAGAAAGTGGTGGCGATCGAGGACTGGTTGGACATGCCAGTATTTTTCAAATACTGATTGGGATGGGGGCTTGCCGTTAGGGAAAATTGTTCTGGAAGAAGAGCCATACCGAAGTTATGTTATCCATTCTTCATGAAGAGTTTTGTCCGGCATCGGCGGCCCACCACTTCGTCAAAAGGTGTTCGGGTACTGGCTGCGGTTGGGACTGAGAAGCTGGTAGGGGTCGGGCATTTTTTATCTCTACTTTTCCACTTTGAGCGGTAGCTGGGAGGCTCACTGCTGCATTAGCGCCTGTGACCGCGGTCCTTTGCAGGCGGAGCAGGCGGGCTTTGTGGAGCCAAACTGAAAGTGTTGGGTGTATCTTATTATAGGTGCACGGGTTTGGGACGGAGGTCCCGGAGTTCGGGTTCAAGGTTGGCTGCTTTTGCACAGAGGATAGAGAGCATTTGGTGTATGGTTGATTTCCATTGGTCATCAGTCAAAGTCTCCTTGAGATGGGCCTGTCGAGTACTGGCCTGGGTAGAGAGGCTTTGAGATCGATTTTTTGTATGTCCAATTCCATTGGTCATTTTTTGATTGAGAATCCAAATTTCAAGTCAACGTTTTTGGTAGGTCTGTGGGTTTTTTGAAAGTGGCATTCAGTTCTACGCTGGTGACCTACTGGTCACCGAGATTTATGTTCGAGAGACGAAAATTTGAAATAAAGGTCCGTCGTGAAAATATAAATTTGGGGAAGTGACATAAAATGTGACATTTCAAACTGTGTAGTATTTTTACTAATATTTATGTATACAGAGAAAGGTCAAGGTCGATGTACTCTTTTTTCTAGGAAAGAAAGCACCTGACAAATATCACAGGCATTTTGACTTGTTTCTACTATGTATGTACAATTGTACATGTACATACACAGAGTTTTATGTGGGAATGTGGGGTCTGTCGAGTAACAAGTATAATGTGGAACGAAATTTCTCGGCGAATACGGCTGTACATCCGTATTACCGGGTC
>LUCW03001555.1:25000-81607 GCA_001586965.3 Sphaeroforma sirkka | reverse complement strand
GTTATATAGTAGTTACAGTGGTGTACTGCTTCTAGACTGTCTGACATCAATTTACCCTATCCAGCAATTACTATGGCTAAGGGTACTTCTAAAGGCAAGGAGCCGCTAGCTCTAAGCCTGCTAAGCCTGCCGAGGTTCCTGAGGTCCTGTGGAAACACCTAGCCTGTCTGGAGTTGAGCCTGCCTGGAGGATACTGTTGGGGAAGCAAATTCTGAGGTTGGTACAGAGGATTATTCTGAGGATGACTCGTCGGATCCTAAAGCCTTGGAAGAAGAGGTATCTACTACCGCGGAAAGGCTCGCCAGCGTCCGTGTATCACCTAGGAGTGAAGCTCAGGACCCCAGTTTGCCCCCCCCTGACCACGTGCCGTCAAATATTGGGGATAAACGTCGAAAGGCTGGAAAATTCGTGGATACGAATGTCGGGGGGCATTATAACTCCACATCTAAAGGACACTCCAGCACAAATCCGGAGTGAAAAGGAAGTATTGACCTGTCCGAAAATTTCGGTTTCGCCATCGATGGAGAAGCCATTCCATTCAGCTCAAATCTTGGGGCCGAAGCTGAGGACGCCATAACTCGACAACGAGTGGCTGGATCCTCTCAATCTCGACGCCAATTGAACCGCACTGAAGCGCTCTTGAAGGAGCTAGCGGCAGCAGCAGTTGTGGACCCCTCTATCGTGTCCCACTTGGCTGATATTCTTCCTATACCGAAGAAGAAAAAAAATTCGGGCCGGGTTTCGAACCCGAGACCTACTGGTTTACCAGCCAGTATGTTTACTTCACTAAGCCAGTTACCACTGGCGAGATAGATAATATTTCAAAATTTAATCTCTATAGCTCTGATGCTACCATCGACCATCCTCTTGACAAACCTAACCCTGTCAGAGGATATGATCGTATGGAACTCGATGAGGCTTACCATCCTCGTAATATCGACCCTCATTTGCCAACTAACCCTGGTAATCACGATTTTGGCAATCGCTACACCAGTACCTCGTTAGAGAGTTCCCGCTCTAATCCTGAGGATGAGGAAGTGAGAACCAGACATACTCGTCTCAGGCTATTACGCTCTGGTATGCAAGTCCTTGAGGACCGTCTATTGAATGACTCTGACCTTGACGATAGGAAAGCGGATAACATTCGCTATCTAATCGATAACAAGAGAAAGGAAATAGACACCATCTTGGCACTAGCAGCCCGTAGCACTGAGCATGAGCCTCGTGAACACTTAGAACCAAGCTTTATAAAGCAGCTAGGTAACGCGCAGGCTGAGGTCGATTTCTCTACTAATGAGAGTACAGTGGAGACACTGAAGGCCTTCGACCAACTTAAGGAGTCTGCCAGCCTTAGGATAAGCAGATGATGAATGCCTTTATTCATTTCTGCGAGCCAGGTGAATGGCGAACTATCTTGAAGGCTCATGAGCCCAACTGGAAAGCCCTACCCTGGCACCAGTTGCGTGATAATATACTTAACACCTTTTTTTGAAGATGCACGTGACCGTGAACTTCTAGAGTCTCGCAAGTTCTTTGCGAACGATACCACTATTCGAGGTGCTCTAGCTCATATGACACATATGAATACTCGGATGGGTGGTCGTACCTATACTGGCGAATACTTTATTAATTTGTCAGATGATGGAGACTCTGGGAGCTAACCTCTTTAAGAAAGTCAATGATGACATCATCGCCTATGGTGATTTGCGATCTATGCCTTGGTCTGTCTTTGAGAAGATAGTACACAAGCATACCAATTCCTCTACTAGAGTACTTAGTACCACGAGCTACACCCAGCCCACTAAGCGAAACGCAGTAGAGACTAATACTGCGCGTAGTACTAAGAAACCTCGCACTACTACTGAGGGGGGTACTGGCTCTACTTCTACCGAACCGAAAGGTGATAAGAAGGTGAGAGCGCCTTGCAAGAAGTGTGGTTACAACCTCACAAAACGTAATGGCAAGTGGAATGGTAGACACGACCCTGTTAAGTGTGCACCAGGCAAGCCAGATTTTGGACACTATATGAAAGAGTGTGCTACTTGCAAGGGTACTAACGGTTGGCACAAAGAGGATTGCAAGGACTTACCAGACGTCCAAGTTAAGCACTGACAGTACCATATGTGCGCACTAGAGCAAGATTATGAGAAAATGTTCAATAAAATCTATACCAAAGGAGATGAACGTATCTTTCAAACAGTTTTCGTAAATGGAGAAAAAAAGTTATGGCACTATTTGATCCAGGGGCTGAAGTCTCTGCTATCTCATGCCGAGTAGCCTACGCTACAGATATGGCTGTCCATAACGAAACAACTGATTTAATCTTGGGAAATGGCAAAGTTACTACTTGCGAACAAGCCATTGACTATGCACACATAATGCTGTCAGATAGAAGAGAAGTGAAGACTCACCTAATCGTTACTGACATGTCTCAGAAATACGATTTAATTATAGGTATGACTGATCTTCTCAGTTTAGGTATAACACTCACTGGTCTGCCTAATGGGCTAGACCCGAATAAAGATCAGTCAGATGATAATATGTTAAAGATACCTAAACCTCCGGAAGGTGAAGCAAAGGATATGATTCCGCACTTCACCGATATAATTATGGACTTAATTATACAAAACAGGAAGATTGCAATAACTGACTGGTGTATGTTTAAGTTCTCTAATGGGTACGTTAGACTTGACTTGACAAACGTCGACTTCTCTAAGTTAAAGTGTCCTTCACATAACTACGTGAGTTGGAGACACAAAGACGTTGTCAAAACCCAAATCGAAGATTGGTTAAAACAGGGTCTAATTGAAATCAATTATGATGCAACCCCAGTTAACTTAGCTCTCTTAGCGGTCGATCAATATAAATCTGATGGAACGTTTAGTAAAACAAGAGTAGTACTAGACCTGTCGCCAATCAACAAACTAATTCCGCAACATAGTTTTCCCTTACCTAAGATAAGCGAGATACTACGCAAAATGGAGGGTGCGACTATCTTTTCCAAGATAGACTTAAAAGCTGCATTCCATCAACTACAGATATATGAGCCTCATAGGAAATACTTTTCCTTTTACTTGGCAAGGTAAGAAGTACCAGTTTAAAGGTGCACCTGAAGGCTTACACATGTTACCTTCTTTCTTCCAACAAGTTATGATGGAACTATTTGCGGACCTGTCGTATAACGTATCAGTCTATTTAGATGATATAGTTATCTTTACAAAGACAGCACGTGAACATGCTAAACTCGTTAAAGAAGTCTTAAAGCGACTTAATCATGCTAAACTTAAGATTAACGAAGACAAGTGTTCTTTTGCTAAAGATACTATACACTTACTTGGCTACAAAGTATCTGCAGCAGGGGTAGAAATTGATCCTGGCAAGAAACAGTTTCTGTTGGATTTATCAACACCAATTACTGGAAGAGATGTGAACTCTGTGTGTGGGTTTGTTAACTTCTTCTCGGATTCGGTACCGCATCTTTCTCATTACTTAAAGCCTTTCAGTCACCTACGGCTGCACAAAGGACCTTTGGGAAAGCTTTGGACTAAAGAATGTGATGATGCATTTAAACTAGTCAAAAGTAAAGTAATGGACGCACCCATCATGCAGTACCCTGTGGATGGTGTCCCGTTCCAAGTAGCAACCGACGCTTCAGATCGAGCGGTAGGTGGAGTGCTTTACCAAACGATAAATGGTAAACCGCGCTACATACAATTCTTTAGCAAGAGTTATAATAAGAGTCAACGGAATTACCCTACCGTTAAACAAGAGCTCCTTTGCTATAGTTACTGCGCTAAGACAGTTTAAAGACTACCTTTATGGAAGTTACTTTACTGTCGCCTGTGATCAAAAGTCTTTAACATACTTAAAAGATATGAACCCTGATTCACAGTTGGTGAGCCGCTGGCATGACATTATTGCCAAGTTCGCCTTTAATATAACACACATTCCAGGAATACATAACCATCTTCCTGACATGCTCTCTCGACTTGTGCCCGACTACCAGAAAACAGTCAAAGAGTTATTAGCAACCGATTGGATGCTAAATAAGAAATGGTTTAACCTCGCTCAATCACGATGGGGTCCATTTACTGTTGATATGTTTGCCGCAGAACATAACAAACAGGTTTCTGAATATAGGTCGTTGACTCATCCTAAAGGTGATGCATTTCAGCTTGACTTATAAAAGCATAATGCGTGGGCTAACCCACCTTGTCAACTTATCGCACAGTTGTTAAATTATGTTAATATTACTAAATCTACCATTACGCTGTGTTGTCCCTTACGTAACTCCGACCCATGGATACGTGATTTAATTAATATGATTCAAGACGAACCTATTTATGTCGACCGTGAAACCGACACGTTCTTGTATCAGGGATCCTATTCTATTAAGAAGACGCCTTGGAAACACACCATTGTTTGTCGCATCGGTCCTGCAGGTACCACTAAGTGGAAACCCTCAACCGAATTCTTAGCTAAACTAGAGGAGTCTAAAGAGTTTGAACAAAAGCTCAAGACTCGTACAACACATGCACCCAACAAGATTGCAGTCGAGGTAATGCCGATTGAAACGGCATTAGATCGTAAAAAACATGGAACTAGCTAAGGCCATGGATCAAAGACTCAAAACTCTAAGAGAACCTGAAGCTCGCACTCAACTACTTAAAGCGCTGCTTAAAGAACAGCCAGGAGTGGCGAAACAACTGAAGAAGATACTTCAACAATCCAATGTTGTCAATTATGTATCTCAGGACTCTACCCCTCCTGATACTGAGGTTGCCCTTTCCAACAGGACTATGGTTCATCCAGCCAGCGTTACGCAGAATCTGACTGACTTAGAGGAGCTCGAAAGTAGAGTTAAAATTATACATAATTTAACGCATCGAGCATATGAGCATACTTATAAAATGGCTATTCGTGCAGGGCTTGATCACCCGGCGCTGAAAGAAACCATACGTGAAGTATACCGACGCTGTACTGATTGTGAAAAGAACCAGATCAAGCGATACGGTTGGGCACCCCTAAAAGTGTGACAGAAGACCAACCGATGCGCCGAGTCATAGTCGATTTGGTTAAACTCCCGCGATCCAAGCATACTGGCGATGTATATATCTGTCATTTCTTATGTGTGGCTTCGGGCTATAACTTGCTTTATGCAATACCGAACAAACGTCCACAAACAGTGGCAGAATTATGCTATCACGTCTTTAATGACTTCGGTTTCCCCGAGTACTATGTTCTGATAACGGTAGTGAGTTTTGTACCGACGTAATGGAGGCACTTATACTCGTATCAGGCATGACCCATAGGCGTGGTGTTCCTTACAAACCTCAAACGCAGGGTGCAAATGAGACACGTCATAGAGAACTTAAGAAACTCTTGCGTACCGCACTAGACGACGTTGAGGATATGTGGCCTTATCATTTGAAATGGGTTCAGACTCAAATGAATAACTGCATGAATCCTCAAACTGGAACACTCCCGTTTCACTATTTCTTTGGCCGCTATAGTGAATTACAAGCAACGTTTGATAAAACTGCGCCCGAGAAACACGCTACCCCGTGGCTTCAAAAGATCGAGCATATGCAGAACGTTGTTTACCCCTGTTTACTCGAGCACAAGAATCGCGTCCTACTTAAAGCGTATGACCGATGGAATAACACTAAGAACATTGTTCAGTTCAAAGTCGGCGATTACGTTAACATTATAAATCGAAACGCCAACGTTACCGAACTCTCTTCTAAGACGATAGGACCTTTTGTTATTTCCTACCATGATGAGAAGAGTGATACTTACGAAGTGAATAACATTGATGGTACTAGCGCAACCAATCTAGGCACTCACCGTATCCCTACCTCCGAACTCTCATTCGCTCGCTCATTTGATTCTGATGTACCAGTTATGGAGTCACAAGTCAAAGATATAATTGACAAAACATCCGAAGACGGTTACACTTACTACAAGACCCGTTTCATGGATGGGACAGTAGCTTGGCTAACCTCCGATGCATTTCGTGAATCTCGCGACTTTCTTCGTATCTTTAATAAGAAATGGAATAAGCGTTTACATAAGAACACACGAGATAAACGAAAAGGGTTTCCTCAGGTGACTACAAACCCTGACGGATCTGAAATTCCCTATTTGCCACCTACTTCCTACGTGACTAAACTTTCTGATCTGCTTTACCAACAGTGCAGAAAATTGTTCAAACTTACTTACTAATGAAGAACAGCCTTTGGCTAATACCTTACCAAATAATAAACGTAAGGCGCCTACATCGGAAATGGTTACTGGACCAAATACTAAACGACATAGAGTACAACATGAGTCTTGAACTCGTACATATAGGCACATACTTACTCGATAAGTCATGACCGAAACCGTTTTTACTTTGGTTTTCGCTTTACCAACTAGATCGTATCTTAACGTACGTTCGTAGTTCTAAAAGCTACTGGGGGCTATGTAGAAATACGGCCTCCGGTCAGTCTAAAATATCAAGATCAATTGAGATAATACATTGGTTTATTTGTATTTTAAATAATTAGTACAAGCTCTTTTTCCAATATTTCCAAAGTGTTCTAAATTCACTTTGATGGCTCCAATAGCCTGAGTATTTGGTATGACTCATCTACTTGGACCTATTTGAGACATTAGTAGATGTAGGATATTATAAACTAAATTTTATAATCTCCGAACTACTACTTATTGATTTTGGTCCTCCCGCCAATCTCCAAAATCCAATAAGTCTTTTTCTTTTTTTAACTTTTCTTCAGATGGAACTTTATTTATATCAGCTAATGTATTAACGTGACTTACGTTATTATGTCTATTTACAAATTAGGCAAGTGGTCATGAACATTTAGTACTTCTAGTGAAAATTATTCAATAAAGAACAGCTAGAGGTACGCCCTGTGTGATCGAGGATATTTAGGCTCTTAACAAGAGGCAGTCCCGATCATTCTTACACAAGCTACCACTGCTAAATCCTAACTGACTAAATTGTATTTTAGTTTAATATGGTTTGAAACCTAGTCATTTCCATCGAAGTTTACAATCAGGAGAGTGTTCGGTATCTGGTGGAACCACTTACGGGTTTGTAGAGATGAATAAGGCCTCAAAGTAGCCAGCGAGGGTAGCGCCTGTATCATGGGTACCCGGTATGCAGGGTTGGCGCGGAGACCGTCGTTGGTACGCAATATCTTTCAACATTTAAGCATTGCTTTGGGCGGTCAGACGTAGGCGGAACGAGTGGTTTGGCAGCCGCCAAACCCAGGGTCTGTTTAAGTCATAATAGAACCCTCCAAAGATTTGTGGGCTAGTGGCATAGCGCCAGATGCGGTCGAGAATCCGTAGCAGTCCTTCCGCTGGTCTGTGTAAAGTGAGATACGACTGAAGTAGGTTTTGATGCGCCCGGATTTCGGCTTGGAATAATCGCGCGCGGGATTTTTTGCGTATGTGATACAGTCGATGGCGATATTGGTTATATCCATGGGAGGGGAGGCGTTGGTCCGGAGGCGGCGGCATTGCTGGCATTTGTTGGGGCCGATGAATTAGATTTGTGGGAAGTATCTGGAGATCGAGTCCAAAGGTGTGGTCACCACAAATACCGTAGCCCGTCAGCTTATAAGTTTGGAGGGAGGCGGGAATGGTAGGTCGATGATACGCATTTTTTGTACCAGTTGAGCCGCCAGCATAGAGGTAGTCCAAGTGCCACGTATTACGCAGAGTAGTCTCAATCGTTTTCATACGTAGTCCGGAATTTGTAGATGCGTGGCCATACTTCCGGGCTTTAGAGTTGAAATCTCCCCACACGACATCTGGTTGGAAACCGCCAATCTCGGGGGGATTCATGTATCGCCTGACGTCTTCTTCAGTAAGTGATTTTAGTGGAAAATAAAACACGGCCATATGAACGCCAAAGCACACAGAGGACACCGCGTACGGTGAAGAGTGGACAAGTTAAAAATTTGATGGATGGTGTTTGGAAAAGAAACCAATACCACAGTGTGAAGGGTGTAATGATGTAGTATATGATAGCGTGTGTTCGTGTAATAGCCGGGCCTCCACATTAGACTCTTATGTTAATAAACGTACTCTTAAGCAGTACATAAATTATAGGCGTACTATTAAAAGCACGAGTATTAAATGGTTTTTAACGGTTCTATTTACAAGTACCTTTTCCATTTTACAAATCAGATATTCTGGCCCCGACCCATTAAAGGGACTGTGAACAAGGCCAAAGAGTATATTTGGAGTGGTCTATTAAGAGACCTAGATAAACACTCCAAAATACACATCTGAATACTTCGGTAGCGAGATGGCTCAAGCGAACATAGGTTTCTAGAGACCTTTAATGGTTACCGAGTTTGACATCCGCTCAGCCAACCAGATGTGCCAGTCTGATGACGGCAAGTCGCTAATTCTTGATAAGTGGCCAGTTATTGGTTAAGACAATAACTAAGGACATCAAGAGTATTTTTTCTTTTTTTTACTTTATTTTTCTAAAGATAGGATTTTACTAGTTTTAGTAATTCGTGCGACGAAACAAGTATTACTAGTTTCGACGATAACGATAACGAAAACATAAATAAAATCCCTTCGGCGAAATCAGTACTGGGAGGATGATATATAGGCAATGTCTCAGCCTTACAATCCCCCAGAGTATTGCTGATTTCTGTGAGGCATACCTAACTTTATTGCCAGACTAAAATTCGTATACTTAAAGAACTTATTAAAAGACTTTAAGATTTTATTACGTTTAGTAGCTCTAAGATGTTTATACTGCCTTAAGAGACCGATATTTACATTTGAGCGTATATGATTAAGAAATGTGGTGTTATGCCAGGTTTCAACCACACACATAAGATCAACCTGACTTAAAATTGATATAACGTTCAAACACTTATCTGTATGTACTGCGTTGTCCACGTTGAGTCCTTGTGAGTTAAAGAGCGTCATTCTCATTGGTCCAAACATTGTTCATCATCGGTTAATACTACTGGAATTTTTTCTTTAACGATGTCAGTCATTTCTATATCATTGCCTGTCGTCGAAGAGTTTGTCGTGGAAAGCTGAGGCTGCGTATTGCTATCCATCGGTTCGGATGATTGTGTCGGGGAGACCATTGGTATATGAACTCCTGGATTTCGCACGCGCTGATTCTTTAGCGTTTTTCGGGATTCGTGGGTTAGATGAAAAGAGGTTTGCATCATGCTTTGCTTGGTAAGCCTTCTGGAGACAATCCGCGGTAGATTGGATGATGTCTGCTTTAGTAGAGTTGAGTAGTGGGTTCAGTACTGCATTCATGCTGCGGGAAAGAATTTTTGTCGCTCGTTCATGTGTGCAGCGGGCCTCCCGCTTGGTGTGGAGATAGTGGATTAAAGCTGCTGTCGTAGCGTCCGGATGTTGTTGGGAGCGGGGGTCGATGTTTTCATCAAGCTGCCATTTCCACGTAAGTGCTGCATGTCGTTTCACCTGCAACAGCGTCGCTAGGAACTCAAAGGCGGATAAAACTGGGGGATCTTCCGCGGCGATTTGGCTGGGATACCGATTTAGACGGAAGATACCAGAGAAAGTGGTGGCGATCGAGGACTGGTTGGACATGCCAGTATTTTTCAAATACTGATTGGGATGGGGGCTTGCCGTTAGGGAAAATTGCTCGGAAGAAGAGCCATACCGAAGTTATGTTATCCATTTCATGAAGAGTTTTGTCCGGCATCGGGCGGCCCACCACTTTCGTCAAAAGGTGTTCGGGTACTGGCGGCTGCGGTTGGGACTGAGAAGCTGGTGGGGTCGGGCATTTTTTATTCTACTTTTGAGCGGTAGCTGGGAGGCTCACTGCTGCTATTGGGCGCCTGTGACCGCGGTCTTTTTGCAGGCGGAGCAGGCGGGCTTGTGGAGCCAAATCGGAAAGTGTTGGGTGTGTCTTTATCTATAGGTGCACGGGTTTGGGATTTAAGGTCCCGGAGTTCGGGTTCAAGGTTGGTTGCTTTTGCACAGAGGATAGTGAGCATTTGGTGTATGGTTGATTTCCATTGGTCATCAGTCAAAGTCTCCTTGGAGATGGGCCTGTCGAGTACTGGCCTGGGTAGAGAGGCTTGAGATCGATTTTTGTATGTCCAATTTCCATTGGTCATTTTTTTGATTGAGAATCCAAATTTCAAGTCAACGTTTTGGTGGGGTCTGTGGGTTTTTTGAAAGTGGCATTCAGTTCTACGCTGGTGACCTACTGGTCACCGAGATTTACGTTTCGGAGACGAAAATTTGAAATAAAGGTCCGTCGTGAAAAATAAATTTGGGGAAGTGACATAAAATGTGACATTTCAAACTGTGTAGTATTTTTTAATATTTATGTATACACGAAAGGTCAAGGTCGATGTACTCTTTTTTCTCAAGAAAGCACCTGACAAATATCACAGGCATTTTGACTTGCTCTACTATGTATGTACAATTGTACATATGTACATACAAGAGTTTTTATGTGGGAATGTGGGGTCTGTCGAGTAACAAGTATAATGTGGAACGAAATTTCTCCGGCGAATACGGCTGTACATCCGTATTACCGGGTCACCAATGGAGGTCCAATAGAAGCGTAGTAAAACCGTACGGAGCTTGTATTGGACAACATAAACTACAACATTTAAAATGTAAATGGATTTTTTCGTTTTTAAAGTATGATTTTTTCCCCTGTTCATGAATTAGTCATGTCAGAAATAATTCTTAGTGTAAATGCCTTGAGCGGGCACCACAATAAAGCACTTCTTCTAAGCTCTTATAATTGGTAGTCTAACAATCCGGCAGGCGACATGTCGCATTTCATAAATTTCCGGCTTTCCGCATTTCTGTACAATTGTATTTGGATTCTGGCCATTCCAATGTCACTACGACTACATATCAATGATATCGTAGTTATATTCAGTATTTACATACGTCATACTCATGTTCACTGCTGGACTGCTGGTGGTGCCACATGGCCCAGGAGTCCAGGACTCCAAGAGAGGACGGCCATACAGTGACACCGACTCACTTTGGGCCACAGGCCCAATCAAGTTTTAACGTCAAAAGTCTCTCCCTGTAGTATTTGAGGACGCTACATGCTCTATGAGTCTTCAGTCTAGACTCGAGTAACTCTACACGCTACACATAACAGTTAACACAGCATTTGCCATTTTACTGGCTATCGTCCAGTTTTACTCTAAACAAAAGTAAGAAAACAGGTTTCACTTACATATCACTGATATCAGTTACATATATGGCTGTTTTTCCGGGTCACCAACTAGCGTAGTAGAACCATACGGAGCTTGTGTATTGGACAACATAAAATGTAAATGAGGTTTCTAAGGGGTTTCCCCTGTTCATGGATTAGTCGTGACAGAAATAATTCTTATGTATGTAGTATTCATTTAAAAAAGCCTTGAGCAGGCACCACAATAAAGCACTTCTTTAAAAAAGCTCATTATAATAAGTAATAGCAACTTATCAGGTCCACTACTCTACGCATATTTTTTTCTACACCGATCACTGGACTCAGGAGTCTGGAGTCTGGTGTCAACTTTGTATATGACTGTTGTCACAATTTTCAGTAAAAAAAATTACTTTAAAATAATAAAAATATTTCACGGCCCTCTGGATAGGGTCTCGAGCGGAAATTAAGGTTTCGCTCTACAACAACCCGGTGACTCCATCGCTGGTACAAACTTATTAGGCCATTTGTGCCTCAGTATTTAATTGTATTAATTTTATCAGGCCAATATGTCGTAGCGGAAATCGAAAATTTAGCAGAGACCTAAATCCAGAGGGCCGTGAATATTTGATTTAAAAAAACTTCAACAAAAAAACAAACAAACAAAATATGTATTTAGTACAAATGTCAATGTGTATTTTTAAAAATAAATATTTTTTGTTTTGTTTTGATTTGTTCTACATACAGCTGTACTCTGTAAATCGTTCTGTGCTGTATGATATTGTCCATACTTTTATTTGTTTTTTTTTTAAAAACAAACAACAAAACATATTGTTCATATATGGCAGTGCAACTATAATTAAGCATTCACTATGAATGGCTATATAGCCTGTTCCCACTCAAATCATACTCGTCATCACGTTGTGTAGACATATAAGGATGCTCCATCGCTAAATATGTCAACAGTAAGAGTTATTATTACTGATCACAACTACACGATAAAAAAAATTCAACATGGTCAAGAACATTGTAAGCGTAATACTTGCTTTGGCTGCATCACACGCTATGGCTGGTATTCCCAGCCGTAATTTGAAGGACGCTGTAAAGCCCGTGTCAGTTATATTTCTAGACTTCGATGGAACAACAATCGTAAACAATGATTTCAGCGAAGAACTGCTTACATCATGCCAAGAAGAATCAACGACTAACTGTGCTAGTGAAGGCGAGGTGAGAAATATGTCGATATCTTTAGTTACGCATTTGTCGTGCCAGAAAATGTCCAGAGCACCGCCATATATATACACTTTGTGTAGATATGATATAATTGTTCCAACATTTCCAGTGGGAAAAAATGATCACGTTTACTCATCAATATAATTTCTTTTTGTGCCCTTCACAGTTAGCTAGCATGCTGGATGATGTGCCTATGGCCAATATCACCGAGGTCATGGGTGGGGAGGAGCGACTAGCCCGGGTACAAGACATGCTCGAGACATTGCGCAGCACGGATAAAGAAGTTTTCATTCTTTCTACCTCATGGGAACCCGTTCCAGGTACTGAATGGGCCAAATACATTCACAAATTTAGTGAAATGGCCGAGCTGGGCTTTGATATGGATCATATACTGTCATTAGACGACCCAGGAGTTGGAATCTCCGCTGACAAAGGCGCTGTTGCCGCGGAAACTTTAGAGGTGAGAATTGTGCGCGTCATATAAACCGTGTACGTTGCCTCCATAATTTTAACGTCACATTTGTCATTCTATGAATATGTATACGTGATGAATTTTTAACGCCATATTGGCACCGCCAACTGTCTTATGTTTGTCATTCTATCAATATGCATACGTGATAAATATTTAACGCCATACTTGTCGTTCTATGAATATGAATACGTGGTGAATTTTAATGACTTATTTGTCATTCTATGAATAAGTATACGTGATGAGTTGTTCTGAGCAGCTACATAGTTTTGACACACTTGTAAAACTTTTTTTGAATACCAGTCTATGGGTCTTCTCCCGGATGATGCGCTCTTTGCTGACGACAGTGCAGGCAACATCGAGTCCGCCACAAACAAGACTGATACACTCTACCTGCCAGTTAGGGCAGGTTATGATTTCACAGATATGGATTACATTGAGGCCAGAGCTTCTCTACTGGAGTAAAGCAGGAACAGACTATTAAATAAGAGACTTAACAATTAATATATATCATATGGGAAGCATTTGATAGGCATGTTTTATGTGATCCTAATCCTATCTCACACACCAGTGTGCTGCAATGTGCTATTACACAACCTCCAATTGTCATTTCCAGTTCGGAATACGACCAGACCTCTCTAGATCCAAATTCCTATCTCTGATCTAGAGGCCAAAAGGTCATACACATACAGTATCATATCTATATGAATCGTTCACCAATTCATCAAATCAAGAATACGGATACATTTACACTGGGTTCGACTACGAGTGCTGTCTATCGCTCCGCTGATTATCAAAAGGTACCGATATCGCCATTGCTAATTGAATTAAAACCGTCTGCAATAGTACCTAGCCCGGTGCACAGGATGTTACCGGCACCAGAGCTCTGCTGACCAACATTACATGGTTCACTAGTTTGGTATATCATGGAATCAATAATAATATGACATTATGATAAGAGCCTCCAGCAAACCCTCTATACGAAGCACAATTAATGCAAGGTGTAGCATACTACTTGCTATACTCATTGATACACTCGAGGATGTTGCTGGAGTTGTAATGGGAATACTGCATTCTACAACATATACCATAGTCTCATATATATACAACAAGCATCTTCGCACGAATTTGTAGTCAATATTGAAAATTGAGGCACACAAAGTATTTGTCCTAACATTTGTCCTAGAATACCGAGGTAGATAATAAATGCATATGTACGGTGGAATATGTAATTTGTATACAAACAGTACATATTTATATACAGATTTGAATGGCAGGCAGGCATATATGAATTCAAAGTTTGAAGGAAGGCATATCTACACGTTTATAAATGCACATATGTTTGTAAAAATATCGGCAGGCTCGCACTCACTCATGATACAGACAGAGGGGCACTCTAAAAAGACGTGCTTAACAATATCTCAATTGCAAATAAAACAAAAAGAATTAAAATTCATCCCGTTTCCCGTTGTGCAATGTCACATCCGAAAGGCATATCCGACAGCACCAAATAGCTTGAGTTTTATTTCGGGGTTTAGGTAATAGAGCACTGCACGGCATCTAATAATATCTCTATTTAGAAATTTTGCTCTCGATGTGTTGCAAGAACTCCATATAGGACATCATTTGGTCGGACCGATCCATGACCAGGCTCTGATTTAGACAGGGGAAATATGGATGTGTTAGCAAAGGAGCAGAATAGACCACGTGTTCGAATACGACTAGTCTTTGGCACCGTGCCAATTGTGAATCGTGTCTTCACTCCTCAGCGAATAGGTGAAAGTTTCATAGTGGTTAAACACGACTGGATAGACTATCGAAGACGTACAAAACAAATAGAGCCACAGTTGTTGCGGCATCACATGTGCACAGAGACTCCAGTACACTCCTAGGAAGTGCACCGGTAGACGGGCACCGTCTTCCTGGGCAAAACGGCAAACTGGTGGTATAACCACACACCATGCACACACACGCACGTGGTTGACAACAAACACAAACTAAGTAGCCACAGCCCGAGTCAATAGAAAAGCGTACAGCTACACTGTTGTAACATGCACATGCACACACACAATATCGAATACATCCTAAAACAAACACAAGCTAAGCAACCACAGCCCGAGTCAATAGAAAGACGTACAGCTACACTGTTGTAACATGCACATGCACACACACAATGTCGAATACATACTCCCAGGAAGTGCGCGCGCAGACGAGGGTCATCCTCCTTCACCACAACCATCAAGGGGTAGTACAGGAAGCGTGTGCGTAGGTGCTCGATGATAGAGTGCACGCGTTCGTTATAAGGATTATCCACCACCGGCAGTCCCGTCTGCTCATGCACGATGCAAAGGCGTGTCAGTGGATATAAATATACATGTGTGGGTTTGCATCTAATATAATGTGAGATTTAAAATAAGTTCATGTATGGGGTTGTATCTAGTATAATATGATATATAATATAAGTATAAGTGTATGGGGTTGTATCTAGTATAATATGAGATATAATATAAGTATATACATGTATAAGGTTGTATCTAGTATAATATGAGAAATAATATAAGTATACATGTATGGGGTTGTATCTAGTATAATATGATGATATAATATAAAGTATACGTGTATGGGATTGTATCTAGTATAATATGAGATATAAGATAAGTATACATGTATGGGGTTGTATCTAGTATAACATGAGATATAATATAAGTATATACATGTATAAGGTTGTATCTAGTATAATATGAGAAATAATATAAGTATACATGTATGGGGTTGTATCTAGTATAATATGAGATATAATATAAGTATACGTGTATGGGATTGTATCTAGTATAATATGAGATATAAGATAAGTATACATGTATGGGGTTGTATCTAGTATAACATGAGATATAATATAAGTACACGTGTATGGGGTTGTATCTAGTATAATATGAGACATAAAAATAAGTATACATGTATGGGGTTGTATCTAGTATAATATGAGATATAATATAAGTATACATGTAAGGGGTTGTATCTAGTATAATATGAGACATGATAAAAGCATATATGTATGGGGTTGTATGGTGTATAATACGAGATATAATATAAGCCCAACCGTTCGTGTATCTTTGTACTGAAATTATGCATAACGCACGCAACGTGTGCATATAACATCAACGACAACCGACTCTCCTGCTGTAGCCATTGTCAAGTACAGACAATCCCGTCTGGTGCAGTAGAGTGGCATGATTTAAGCGGGGTGGTCATCGCTGACTTCTATAAAGAATGACGAATGGATATACATTGCATTATACACTCGTAGTCATACATAGTACAATTTTTCGGACGTGTATATATTGTATTATACACTCATTGTCGTACATAGTACACGTTTTCAAACGTATATACATTTTAATATACACTTAAAGTCATACTTGTATAATTTTTCAAACGTATTTATTTTGTAATGTACACTCATAGTTGTACATAGCACACGTTTTCGAACGTATATATATTGTACTATACACTCATAGTCACACATAGTAGCATTTTTCGAACGTATATATATTATTCATAGCCATACACAGTACAATTTTTCAAACCTACATACATCGTACTATACTCTCATAGTCACACATAGTCCAAATTGAACAGTACATTGGCATTGTTTATATATCTAATGTATACTATGTATCAGACCACTATAGCTAACAACCCGAGATTGTCATTTCTCTGTGCGAGCTACGAACAACCTAATCGTCGCATTATAACATCAAGCGTGGATTGCTATTTATTGTATAGCTGAAACGTCGTGTTGATATTGAGCGCGGCCCAATTGCAATCTACACCGTCTCAGCATAACAGCTAGGACTAAAGCCGTAACAGGGGGTTGACTCGATCTATTCATTATACCAGCAATGATGTAATGTGCGGCACAATCGCACACATATAGCGCAGCAACCAGTCTATGTGTAGCACAACCACACATGCCACACACACACACACACATATACATATATATATAGAATCTATAAATAGACCTACCTTTTAAGTGGGCAAACAACCTCTCTCTCTCTCACACACACACACATATATAAAAATATATTTATAAAATCTATAAATAGACCTACCTTTTTAAGTGTGCATACAATCACACACACACACACACACACACATATATATATATATATATATATATACTTATAGAATCTATGAATAGACGTACCAGGTGGGTCTGCGTGCCGCGGTGTGGTTGCAGGTGGTCGAAGTGCTGTACATTAAAGAGCGCATACAACACTTCGGGTGCCGCATTCTTGGTCACCCACACGAACATGTTGATCCCTGATTCAATAAGGTACACTCCGTTATGCTCCAAGCGCTCGGCGGTCAGGGGAATGGTGGGCGGCAGTATAATCTGAGTATGAGTATAGAGTCTTAGGGGTTTAGGGTTTTTTTTTTTGGGGATTGGGGTTTGGAAAAGACTTCCGACGGATTTGTTTAGGGCTTTGTTATCTGCCAACGCACATGTTTTAGGGTTTAGGGTTTAAAGCCCTGACAAGCGGCAAAGAACTGGCAGGAGAGAATTGGAGGGAGTGTGCATGTATTCATATATGTGCACATATAAAAGAGACATATATATATATATATATATATACGTAAAACAAACATACATACATAAAGGATACACACACAAACATAAATACACACACACTCACACAAACATAAATACATATACACCCACACACGAACCTGTCCGTTCGATCCCACAGTGCCTGCATCCTCGGGCATCTGGTGCAATGCATAAAGCCGGGGACTGAAGAAACGGCACAAGTTACTGAGCGGAAGAGTCTTGATGAGGTTGTGTGCGTCTGCCCGTTGGTCTAGCATGGTTATAGCCCCAAGTCTTAGTCCTGGGTGCTTGAGTACGCCCAATAACATTTGGGGCAGAGCCATAAGGTTGGCTGGGGCGAGGAAGCCTGGAGCGCCGCCGCGCATATCCGCTCTGTAGCCGCCTGTGGGAAGTAGTGTGCAATTAGTTCCGCGGTATAAGTTCGGTTAATGTAGGAGGTAAGTATTAGTTGGACGGCGTGTGATAGGGTAGGCTGAGTAGATCCCTGCTTGCAGAGGCATGAGGGGAATGAGGGACTGATACATCAATGGCATACCGACACACTCCTACCGTTCTTTTACGTAAACATAGACTAATATAACAATGTAAAATACAGAGGTATATGTATCCTACACAACCAGCATAGCCATGGAAAGAGCTACAGACTACTACATGCGTGTAGGCGAGGCTGAAGGCGAGATGCATACATGGCATACATACATGCATATACATGCGCACACACAGACAGATGTACACACACACACACACACACACACGAATAATACAACATAATATAATATAATACAATATAATACAATATAATACAATATAATATAATTATAATTATGATTATATATATATATATATATATATATATATATATATATATATATATATATATATATATATATATATATATATATATATATATATATATATATATATATATATATATATATATATATACACATATATATATATATTTATATATACATACATATACATACATACATACAGATAGTTGTAAGTAAATTCACACTGAGATACTTGGGTATGATTTCCCAGGCACACCACCTACCCAACGCATCAATCAGCACATTCACAATAGCCTCGCGGGCATCCGTAAGCTTGGAGATCAAGGCTCTATCCACAGCCATTTTCGCCAACAGACCAGTCAACGCCATCTGATCGGCTCCTGCGAACACAGCATTGACGTTGTCCACAATGGGCAGTGCTAAGGTGTGCACACGGATACGTCTCTCACCGTGTGTGGTGGTGTACAGTAGCGCGGATTGGAACGCACACAGGGCTCCTGCAGATGCACATGCGAACAAGTGGGTCGGGGAGGGGGGGGGGGAGGGATTGCGTTAGATGTGGTGTATATGGACAAGTATTGTATTGGTGTATGGTTAATGTACAGTAATGCAGACTAGAGCGCACACAGAGCCTCTGCAGATGCAAACAAGCAAGTGGCTATGATAAGCTCAGCTACAATGTCTTGGCTCAGATATCTACCACCCTCCCCCTCCCACGTCCTGAGTGTGGGTCACCCTGTATAGCGTATACGGACGAGTCGCATAAGATATGTGCACACAGCGCAATGCTAAGGCGTGCACACGGATACGTCTCTCGCCAGGCATGTGGTGATATATATAGATTCATTTTGGGGTAGAGTAGTGCGGATTAGAGCACACACACAGCATCCTGCAGGTGCCAATACAATACGATGGGTCATGCGAGGCTGTATGCACGAGTACTGTTGGTGCAAGAAATTAATAAGGTATGTTATTTATAATAACAATCATGTAGTAGCGTAAGCAATGATAGAATAAGATAGCCGATTAATATAACTTATGCATACACCCTAAGTCACAATGGAATTAGCTTTGATGTGATGCGTGTACACACGTCAGTACTCAAATTCTCCTCCCGTGCATGGCGGGGTAGCGTCGCGCCATAAACCCTAGAACCATGCAAAACCCTAGAACCCAGAGAAACGTAACACAAGACACGGTCGATCAATCAGAGAAGGCACGAGACAGCTGTCATGGAAGGCAAGGAGAAAAAACTATGTGGACAATGTATACATACATACATAGATACATATATATATATATATAAACACACACACGCACACACACACACACACGCGCGCGTACAAAAGTGCGTGGTGACAAATACAGGCGTATGTACATGCATAGAGGTCGTCTTCAATTTGTACTGGTATGGCAAGGGCATTGTCTGGCGATGCATATGGCAGGGCAAACAGATCGGAAGAACACACAAAGACGTTGTTACAGAAGGCACGGACAGGCAACACTTTCGACGGTACACTTACTACACACACACATATATATGAAAAACACATGCTTATATATACATATACTACAACATATACATACATATACATATATTAGAACACGTGCTTATATATACATATACTACAACATATACATACATATACAAATATTAAAAAACACGTTATTTATTTATACATATACTACAACATATACATAAATATACATATATTAAACACGTGCTTATATATACATATACTACAACACATACATACATACACATATATTAAAACACATACTTATATATAAATATATCACACACTAGAACACATACCTACATACACACGTGCCCATACCTGCATTGAGATCATCCTCGTACTGCACTTGCATGGCGAATGCGTTATCCGGCGATACATACGGCAGCGCCAAGAGATCGGACGACCGCACAAAGAAGTTGCCGTGAAACGCGTTAACAGACAGTCCTCTAGAGGCACGCACTCGCATAACAGCCTCGAGCCCCATCTGGCGAGTGAGCACACGCTTCAGTTCGTGTTGTAAACGTTTGGTCATGGCTGGATACCGTTCCGCGTGGAAGTCGGGGTAGTAGAAGCAGGTACCACTGTGTGCATACAAGTGTGGACGTGAATGATTGATTGGTAGAGTGAGTGATGAGTGGGAGTGAGTGAGTGAGTGAGAGTGTGTGTTTGCGAAAGAGTGAGAGCGAGAGAGAGCGAGAGAGAGAGTGTGTGTGTGTGCGAAAAAGTGAGAGTGAGAGAGAGCGAGAGCGAGAGAGAGAGAGAGTGTGTGTGGGAGAGAGAGAGAGAGAGTATGAGTGGGCGAGAGTGTGTGAGTGTGAGTGCGTCCGTCTGGGAAAATGCATGTATGATGATAGATATAGGACATGCATGAACACTGCAGATCAGAGTGTGATATGAGCGTGTGTAACACATACTTCCACCGTGCTGTTTGTGCAATCCTTGAGATTTAGGGTTGAAATAAAGCCCTTGGCTATGGCTGGGCACCGTGTAGCAGAAGCAGACTGTTACACCTGTGTGTGTAGGTATATGCTGACTAGATGCAAGTTGGTGTATATGCACCCACAGCATCTATTATTCTGTGCAAGTGTACTTCTAAATATATACGAAGCATACGTATTGGTAGAGAAATACGTGTTCATCTATAGGTGGATACGTGATTACCGAAGAAAGCGTGTATATAGACGTATACGTATTTGTACATGAGACACCAGACGCCATGTCTACGCAGTCTACCAAGTTCGTTCCGTTCCAAATCGATGTGAACAGGCTCTATCATGCAGCTAAAATTGTGTGCGCGGTTGGGATTTTCTGGTGGCACGTATATCGATTTCTTTGAGTGGAATTCTACACCTGTATCTATGGGTGGTGTGCAGGGGTAGCTGTATGTGTATTGCTTAATTGCTGGGCGCGTATGTCTGCAGTGGGCGTACGGCTTGTATGGCCTGTACGAGTGTAGTACCATTCGAATATATATATATATATATATGCCGCGGAGCGTTGCAGTCCATACAGAACTGCGGCATATAACTGATGCTATGAATAGTATAAGGTACACCACCAAGCACACAAATGCCACGGACACGGGCACGCCGCCCAGATAGGTTGATAGTCCAGTACTTAATGTTAACCTTTGGCTTAGTAAATTGTCACACATTGACACTATGCATCAGGGACTTTTGGTATAATATCTGAGACATTTGATATGAAATTTGAGACATCCGACATGAGATTTGAAATATTCGACATGCCATTTGAGACATTCGACATCTGATTTGAGACATTCGATATGACATTCGAGTATACGCAATTGGCTTAAAAACATTTGATATGAAAACATGAGATTTGAGACAGTAGACATGAGATTTGAGACATTTGATATGACATTTGATATGACATTCGAGCGTACACAACTGGCTGGAAAAAGTACCTGCTGAATTTGGATACACAGGCAATGGTGGAAACATCCTGATAGCCCGAGCCGCACAAAAACGTATCAACGCCAATCTGTTGACGCGAACACTCCACTGCAAAGCGTTTGTAGAAGTCGTTGGATGGTTCCAACTGTTGGAATTCCTGAAATAAAACGGGACACGAAACAGTGAATAAACCAAGGAATGGGATGGAACGGTGAATAAACCAAGAAATGGGATGGAACGGTGAATAAACCAAGGAATAGGATATCAACTGTGGCATTCATCTCGACTAGTTAGACAATGGAGCGGTGCAGAAAAGAAAAGAAAGTGGATGTCATGTGTACACGACGAGATTTAGGCAAGGACAAACAAACACACACACACACAATGATTTTTTATAAGGAGAGGGGTTTAGGCAAAGACAAACATACATTCACAAGTACACACACACAAATACACACATACAAATAAAAATAAAAAGTAAAGGAAGGGGTTTATGTGCACACGAAAAGGTTTTGCACGAGTTTGTAAACACAGTGGGGCCTTTACTCACGCGTGTGCTTTGAGAGCTCAACGATCGTTAAATGTAACACATAAGCCAGAACATCAGAGGCTATAGCCCAGGTTGCACTAGCCAATACTGACCACAAAACCCTAACACCACTGTATACCATCGCGAGTACAGATGTTCGAGTGTAGCAAATACATGGGAGTGGATTATTCTACCACCAGAAAACACATCTGTGCGAAACCCTCTACTACATTTGCAAGCAAGTCTTAAATCTCTGTACATCGCACATGCATGAGAGAGAGAAGATTTTACAATCACCAGCAAACACACTCGTGAAAAACCTTCCACTACATTTGCAAGCAAGTCTCAAACCTCTGTACATCGCACATACACAGAGAAGAGGATCATACCACCGGCCGCCAGGCGGGAACGAATGGTAAATAGAAACACAAAGTGCTCTGAGTACACACCTTTGCAGAACCCCTTAGTGAGGCATTCTCTTGCCGGTCGCATTTGCCCACGCCGTCGGTTGGTAAACCGCACTGGAACACCATGATACGACCACCTGTACACACAGATTAGAATATTTTTAGGGGTTTAGAGTTTTTTTGAATTTTTATTAGGGGTTTGGGGGTTTGGGGTTTGAGTGACTACAGAGCACCGAGGTTGGATACAAGCCAACCCAAAGCACAGCAACAGACAGGGACGAAGACGACCAACATCTGAACAACACATCTATAGATATAGCAAGTGGGTGTGGTCAACTCTAGATATATATGCATAGCAGGATACGGGCGCCTACAGACAGCCATCAGCACGAGTGAATACAGCTCACGGAGATGGTTAATAGTCGCTTCCTAAGCAAACAGCCATGCGAGGTTTAGACAGGAGTGGTGGTTGGTGGTAACCGTCAATGTCATGGGCTTTCTCTCTGAGAGACAAGTCGCATACTCAGGTGTATATATAATGATATCACACACAATATATATAATGGTATTACATACAGTATATATATATTGGTATCACATACAGAATATATATAATGGTATCCCACACAGTATATGTACAATGGTATCACACGCATTATATATATAATGGTATCACACACAATATATATAAAGATATCACACACACGTGTATCTTCAATGTTATCACACATTGATACACGTCTACTTACACGGAGAGATACTATTGACCGGTGATTGACACCAGCTTCTGTGCAGGCCCAGGCAGGTCTTCTGGCTGGTGGTTGCTATGAACATCGTCGACAGTAACTCAGACAGATATATCACGCACACACACACATATATATATTTATATATATATATATATATATATATATAATATATGCTTAGAAATCACATATGCGTAAATGTAACATATACAAGAGAAATAAAACACCAACCTGTGGGTGACACCAGCTTCTGTGCGGCCTGCAACGCCGGACCCAGGCAGGTCTTCTGATTCGTCGTGGCGGTGAACATGGTCGGCAGTCTCTCCAACAAATTAGTGATGATATCCGCACTCTGCTTGACATTGACCAGGAGGTCTGTGGGCGAAGGCATAAAAACCTCATCTACATCACTCACCACAAACATGTGTGGCTGAGAGAGGGTGTGATTGAGCTTGTAGAAGTGCAGCGTGCTGTCGTATGTGATGAGACCGAACATCCGCCGGTCGTCGCCGGGGAGGCTGAGGAAGTTCTCGCGTAGTGAATTGACCACCGTGTGCACCAGGCCGGACTGCACAGACTTCTGCGATACGTCTAGTAGTACCATGTGTACGGCTGTGTGGAAGTTGGGATATGACCACACATGAGTGCATAGATCAAACGTGGATATGATCACATACGAATTTGTAGATAAAACGGTTCAGGACAAGTACAAGCAACAAATAAAATTGTAGGCATTTATGGGATACGTCTAGTAGTACCATATGTACGACTGTGTGGGAAGATAGGATATGACCACATATGAATATATAGATCAAACGTGGATATGGCCACACACGAATTCGTAGATGAAACGGTTCAGGACAAGTACAAGCAACAAATAGGATTGTAGGCATTTCTGGGATACGTAGTAGTACCAAGTGCACGGCTGTGTGGGAAGATGGGATACGACCACATATGAATATATAGATACAACGGTTCAGGACAAGTACAAGCAGCATCAAGTACTGTACGAACTACTGCGATACATCGAAGAAAAACTTGCTATAGGTCTAAGATATATAACATCCGAGGATTGTACGGAATGCTGCGACATATGATCATTCTGACAATGGGTCGATGTGCCAAGTTAAGCCGGGTAGCACGTTATCAATGGGTGCCAATACGAACTAGGATCACGCCGGATGGATCGAGTCTGATATATATATATATATATATACATAAACATACATACATACATACATACACACACACATACATATATACATTCATACACACACACACACACACACATATATATATATATATATATCTATACATCTATACGTCTATACATACATTCATTCAAACACACATACATAAATGCACAAACACACACACATACATAATATACTCTTACGCGCACACACACACGTATATACATACAACTATAGATTCGTAGAAGCACATATATATCTACAATACCTGGTTGCGGGGGTCGGACCATATACTCTTGAGGAGCAATGTACTCAACAATGGCATGGTTCATCTCTGGGCGCTGCATGCGGTCGATCGGTTGGCGAGTCTTGGCGTCGAAATCGAAATCTGTGGTTGATAGGCACATGAGAGTGTAAGAATAGCTAATATGATTATATAGAGACCTAATAATCGAGTGATAGAATAGTCATTCGAATAAGGAGTGTATAGTGAAACTAACAAACGAGAGTGGTTGATAGTCACATGAGAGTGTAAGAAAAGCCCATATCATTTTATGATGAGGAATATATAGAACCTAATGAGCGAGTGTGTATGTATGTATGTATGTATGTATGTATGTATGTATGTATGTATGTATGTATGTATGTATGTATGTATGTATGTATGTATGTATGTGTGAGTGAGTGAGAGTGCTAGTGCGAGTGTGAGTGCGAGTGTGGGTAATGAGTAGGCATGCTGGTTAGTAGTACATTGCCCCAACCATCGCCAGCCCTATATATACAAGATCGAGGTACAATATTCTATGCACCATTTGTCTCTCTCACTCTCCGCTCGACTATTAGAGTTCTACATAGAGGTCATTACACCGCACTATATATATATATATATATATATATATATATATATCAACTATGTTGGGTATATACTCAGGCGGGTGGTTGGTGGGAGGACATACAATAGGCTTCTACCGTCATCCCTGGTCCGGGAAAGCTTGGTATTTGTATAGCAACGGTGTACACAACTATGATCTCACAAACATACCTCCACGTATATGATACGACGATACTACGCACCACACACAAGACTAGTTTCAAACCCAGACTTAACCAAACACTACTAGACGGACTCGCTAACGGTCACCGGCGAGTATAGATACACACATCACGTTGAACATACGAACCCGCAAACACCCCGAGTCCACAACCACAGCCACACCTGACGACACATACACGTAAACGGAGTCCACAACCACAACCACAACCACACCTGACGACCCATATACGTAAACGGGACACCCGGCATACCCTGTGGAAGATCGTTTGTGCGCATGCAGATATTGCACCTCCACCGTCGCCCTTGGTCCAAAAAGGCCACAAACGGGTTAATGTAGGTGCGGCACGAACGGCACCTGACAATGACGTTGGACTGGACCGAAGAAGAATGAACAAACAAAAAAATAAGGGTTGTAAAGTTGTTTACGGTGGTTATGATCGGGAGGTATAAATGGTATGGTTGTAAAATTATATCACACAGGAAGAGATAAGTGAATAATATAAAAAGGTACTTATACATGTACATAACACATACACACACACACACACATATATATATATATATAAACATATACATACAATAACACATACACACACACACACACACATATATATATATATATATATATATATATATATATATATATATACATAAACATGTATATGCATACATACACTGTCCACATCATACGAAGCCGTGACACATGAAACATTCTGCTCATCGCCATACCTGCACGACCGGCATTTCCTCAGCCGTCATCTCCGTGTACGGATGGATGTGTATACCAAAGGGTAGCTTAGCCTTCTGCAACAGACTCTTCTTATTGGGCACGGCCGAGAGGGTGCAGCGCATGAACTTCTGGCTACAGTTGCGCTGCTTGTACTGCTCGGGCACCTGTGTGTATTGTCGAATACGTTGTACGTTATAAACAATAGAAGAGTAAATGAGCTTGTATTCCTGAAGGGCGAACAGAATAGGGTGTAAGTGTGTGTGTGTGTGTGTTTTTTTTTTGGGGGGGGGGGAGAAGGTTCAAAGGACGCTGTAAGCAATTGCCCCAAGTGTGTTTAACGAGTTGACTTGGGTATGAATAAACGTTATACAGCAGCAAAGGCACGGGACAATGCACTATACAAGAACCGTGGTCCGTCTCCCACATACCTCTATATCTACCTGACTCGGAAAAGCTAATTGAACGCGCAGAAAGACTCGGAGATACACATACCCATATGTCATATATACATATGGACATAGATATATTCATACGAAATATGTATACATGGACATAAATATATTCATACGAAATAGGTATACATGCACATAGATATATACATGTCATATGTATACATTCAAATCACTCCAGCCGCACATCTTCATACACGCACACGCAACTATCCAAATACTGTATACAGAATGCACGCATTTGCATATATAAAGAAAACCAATACATTTCCCATCACCAGAATTGGGCCGTCCCCATCGACATCGGGAACATATGCTCAGACATGGATCCATTCATATGCTCACACACGTGAATACCTTAATAAATCCCTTGCACCCCATCACCGCGCCACCCACACCTGAGGAAGTAGACTGACCCTATCGCGACATATACATATACATACACATATTGATATATATATACATCAGGAACACATGCTCATACCTGGATTCACTCATATTAACCCATGTAGATACCTTGATATATCCCTTGCACCCCAAACACCGCACCACCCATACCTGAGGCGTAGGACCATCCTCATCAACATCGGGAACCATGCCACCCATCTGGTATAGGTTGCCGGCTGATGTTTGTTGCTGTGTTGATTGATATCCCCCTTGCATCCCGGCCGGAGCCATACCTACGTACAGCACGCAGGGCAGGACAAAGCACAGATGTAGTTGAAACGCTTGGTTGACGTGTACAGTCATATGTGTGCTATCGATAGGGTGTACAACCGTAGTCACGTGGTCTGAGTCATCTCACACGGACAAAGAGGTTAGTATAGTACAAATGCACGGGATGAACTATCGTACCATCTATTATGCTGCCCCTACTTTACTGGGGCGAGCTTAAGCTTAAAGTTTAACTCCAATAATGCACACACCACTCTCTTATTTGGCCGTCATAGAGAGTGCACGCCTGGACTATCGCGTATAAGGATAGGCTACTACTACCCCTCATGACTGATCAACTAGGCTGACGACAGTATTGAGCCTGCAATACCTGGCTGTTGTGCCCCATAACCTTGAGTTTGGGGCTGATTCTGTCCATAATCAGCACCTGCACCCATGCGCTGGGGCTGGGGCTGGTTTTGACCGTAATCCACCTGGCCTGGCGGGGCACCGTATCTGTGTTAAGTGAAGGCTGAGGTGTTTGTACGAAGTAATCGGAAAGGCAAAACATAAAACACAAAAAAATTTAAATTCAAGAATGGCAATCTAGCACCACCCATAAGCCCCAAACCCCCACACACGCCATTTGCTGCGGTTGTTGCATAGCTTGCCGCTGCGGCGATTACTACGAGAATGAACCGAAACACCCACCATATGCGCCCAGACATATAGACATAGACATAGACATAGACAAACAAACAATACATGCATGCAGACAAGTACCTTTTAACGCAGCACAGGCTCTTTACTGCGGTTGTTGGCGGTCATAGGCCATATCCCTTCACGAGCTAACCCCCCCCCCCCACATACACAAACAAGAAATATATAAATAAAACTTGTACACAAACACAAACAATGTAATGCGCACGTACCCTTGCTGCGGTTGCTGCATGCCGTATCCCTGCTGTGGCTGTGGCTGTGGCCGAGACTGGCTGGGTTGTTGCATACCATAGCCCGGTTGTTGCGAGGGCGAGTCTTTTCTGAGTTCGCCGGGAAATGCTTGCGGCTGTATAGATAGGAAGCAAACACTAGATAGGCTAAGTACTGTAAATCCGGTCCATATATTCGAGTCAAGATACAGATTGGTAAGTATGAGCGAGCGCCAATACGCAAGGCAAATATCAAGGGCCCTATGCATACAGAAAACCAAACAAATCAACAACACCACATATATCACCCAGACCTATCACAGCCACACAACACATACGCAACACACACACCAAACACATCAACAACACCGCATATACCACCCAGACCTATCACAGCCACACAATACATACGCAACACACAACAAACACATCAACAACACCGCATATACCACCCAGACCTATCACAGCCACACAACATATACTCAACACACACAACAAACACAACAACAACACCACATATACCACCCAGACTTATCACAGCCGAACAACACATACGCAACACACACTACAAATACAACAACAACATTACATATACCACCCAGACCTATCACAGCCACAGCCACACAACACAAACGCAACGCAACACACACACCAAACACATCAACAACACCGCATATACCACCCAGACCTATCACAGCCACACACATACATACGCAACACACAACAAACACCAACAAACAACACCGCGTATACCACCCAGAGCTATCACAGCCACACAACATATACTCAACACACACAACAAACACAACAACAACACCACATATACCACCCAGACCTATCACAGCCGAACAACACATACGCACACACTCACAAATACAACAACAACACCGCATATACCACCCAGACCTATCACAGCCACACACATACATACGCAACACACAACAAACACATCAACAACACCGCATATACCACCCAGACCTATCACAGCCACACAATACATACGCAACACACAACAAACACATCAACAACACCGCATATACCACCCAGAGCTATCACAGCCACACAACATATACAGACACAACACAATACAACAAACACAACAACAACACCACATATATACCACCCAGACCTATCACAGCCGGACACAACACATACGCAACACACTACAAATACAACAACAACACCGCATATACCACCCAGACCTATATCACAGCCACACAATACATACGCAACACACAACAAACACATCAACAACACCGCATATACCACCCAGAGCTATCACGAGCCACACAACATATACTCAACACACACAACAAACACACACAACAACAACACCACATATACCACCCAGACCTATCACAGCCGAACAACACATACGCAACACACACTACAAATACAACAACAACACTACATATACCACCCAGACCTATCACAGCCACAGCCACACAACACAAACGCAACACACACAACAATAACACCACATATACCAACCAGACCTATCACAGCCACACAACACAAAACGCAATACACACAAGAATCACTTCTAGGTGTGACTGTGGAGAAGTGCGGCTGAAACAATTCCATTGCCACAACTGCAGACTGTAACTGGACAGGACAACTACTGGGGACGACACTCTCTACGAGTGCCATACACATATACAAAGCACACGCCTGTTCGGTAGTCAGGATAATACGAAAGATGGTCTGTCCTGCGTCCCCCAATAGGGTAGACGCTGTAGCGTCTCCGGACGAGATATAACACAACAGCCAGGACCTCGCCAAAACTATTGTATTCGATACCAACTGAACAAACATTGTCAAATCACCTGTGTGCATTATTCACAAGGCAAAGAGCCGTTATGAGAGCCCTATCACGGCCACAGAAAGTCTGTTGTGCTCGCAAGTAGAAACGATCTGGGTTGTGGATGTTGCACCAGAAGTACAGTGAGAACAACCCCACCCGTACCATATCCGACATGTGCCTATCCACAGTATAGCCGTACCTGTGCTTGGCCGGGCTGTGGGAATGCTGGCGGTTGACCATATCCCTGTGTCGGACCCGGAGAGGCAGTGCGCTGTGTGGGGTACGGTTGTCCGTACTGTGTTTGTGGCGGCTGAGCTGTCGGCTGACCATACGTACTGAGAAAGCGAAGTATATATAGTCGTCAGAGATCCGGTATAGTGAATGTTCATATATTCGTGTATGTGTACGTACATGGACGGACACACATACACACAGACACAGACACAGACACAGGCACAGACATATATACATACATACACACACACACACACACACACACACACACACACACACACACACATATATATATATATATATATATATATATATATATATATATAAATATATATACATACCTATGCAGAGTGAGATTTTACATCATTAGTGCGACAGTGGTGTAAAGTCTATATAGCTACACTAACGCTCCACAGCGACCTGGCTTTTCAACGAGGACAGGTCTATTGTTTCAAATCCTAGCAGCACGCTTGTTATGAACTGGTAAAGTGGTCCTTATAACCAATACAACCGTGTCCTGATGCATTAGTACTACAGATAGAACAGACTATACCTTTGCGGTGTTTGCCCATACTGTCCGGGGCCCGGGGCAGGACTATGTGGTTTGGGGAAGCCTGGAGCTTGAGGTGTGGCCGACGCAATGGACGGGTTGAAACCTAGCAACGGCACACGAAGCGTGGGAATAAAATGGGTTATCAGGATCGTGCAGGATGGTATTGGGTTCTATGAATATCCCCTTTTGTTCACAACTTTAAACGGTGATGAATGGATCCGAGTGTGAATAGGTTGCATGATCTACTTAATAATAGTACATACATACAAACAAACACAAGTCAATCAGGAAGGACTACATTTTACACGCAAAAACTTGGACAGTTAAGAAAAAAAAACCCCATAGATGAGTGGCAAACATACTTCCGACAACTTTGAATGCTCATGGATGGTTTAGAATTAAGAAACCGTCCCTGAAAACCGGACCTAATTCTAATTCCAATTCCAATTCCAATCTATAAACCCCAAAGACGGCCAAATCGTACCTGCTTGCTGAGACGGCGCACCAGATGCTTGCTGCACACCATACTGCTGATTCTGTGCATTCTGGTAGGGATATGCGCCCCCATTAACCAGTGTATTGGCGCCTGCAAAGGCCCCGTTCAGACCCCCTCCGGTTGCTGAGTTCTGATTGGCTACAGGTGTGTGCTGTCGTTGACCAAACGTCGATGGGTTCCCTGCCTGACTTCCCCTCGGCATACCGTTTTGTACCGGACCATTAGGCGTCCCGGTATTCATACCGATATTGTTCATACCGCTGCTATTTCTACCGTTAAGCGTATCATGAGAAGCAGATCCAGGGAGAGAGTCCTGCGTTGCGAAGATTACCTTGATTTAACGCTTTGATCACCTTGATTCATAATTCAAAGACAAAACAAACATAAAATAAAACACACGCTTAGAGATACAAGCGCACCAACAAATATGCTTCACCAGGGCCTATTCTCGTGTGTGGCGACTTGATTTGATCCGTATATATATATATATATATATACATATGCATGTGCATGTATATATACATCAATATATATATATATGTGTGTGTGTGTATATCTAGTCCTATATATTATACATACCCTGGGCTGCAGTGGTGGGGGCTGGGATTGCACAAAGGGTGCAGGTGTATTGGCGAACAGAGACGAAGTCGACGGTGAAATGGGCAGGTCGGCGGCGGGTGGCGTGTCTGCGGAGATCAAGATCATTAGAGATTAAGCCCACAGGGCATATACAAATCGTCCGAATACGTAAAACAAATAAGCCTATATCGGACATTGCCGTAAAAAGTACCCAGCATATCTGATTCAATTCGATACACGCATTACGTAACGCAACTGTTTCGATGTGGTTGGTCTGAACATATAAATAGTATATAAATAGTATCTTAATGTATCACACCCACTACGTGTTCCGAAAACGTAGCGGCACGGCACCCACAAACAACTGTCGAGAAGGATATATTGTCATCTCAGAACCACTGACTCTTCCATCGACACTCAGAGAGTACACACACGTCCACTCACGCCAGTTGGGATAGCCTCTATCACTATACAAAACATCTCAAAAGCGTTCAGCAGAACACTCACTCACCCAGCGATCCCACATTGGGACGGAAATAGGAGGCTGAATTGGACGGCGACACAGGCAGAGCTCGAACAGTCTTGGTCAGCTCGTCTCTACTCAGACTTGCATTGTGAATCATGCTCGTCAGCTGATCCATTTCAGGTTGTTTTTGGAATGCGCTGTTGTATCGATGGTATTGGGAAATACACCGGAAATATATATGGGGAGAGGGGGAAATAAGCCTTGACTGATATGCAAACGCATGTTGCCGCAAAATGATGGATGTGTGGTAATGATATAAAGGAGTCGAAAGCAGATATGCTGTGAACATAGCTGATACTACATGCATCGCATAGGATATATAGCATATCGAAATCACCAGTACACTCACCGACTTTACGAGAAGACACACATACACAAATAAACACACACACATACACACACGCATATATATATATATATATTCATGTAAACGAACAGACGAATACGAGTGGATATATATATAAAAACATTTTTATATATATAATCTTGTTACATTTATATTTAGACAGACAAAGCCACAACCACAGCCACAGCCACAGCCACAGACACAGACATATATATATATATATATATATATACCCATCTATAATATAATATACACACACACATATATATATATATATACATATTTAGTTATACACACACACACATATATATATATATATATATATATATAATAGAAACTCGACTTGCCTGTCTCAACTGCACGATAAAATATAGATAGATATATATATATAGGCACGCGTTTGTATGTCCTTTTGTACGAGCTAGAAAATCAGACACACAGAATACTTACGGTGATTGTCGGCCAGAAGACGCGGCAGGATAACTGGAAGGCGACTGACCTAGTGCACTCACATAAGGATTCATACTCGAATTCGACCCTGGTGGCTTATTCAAATTCGGGTTCACCATCGATGTCGACCCCGCTTGCTGATTCATATTCGGGTTTGTACTCGAATTAGACCGTGGGGGTTGATTCATAGGTGAGTCACTCCGACCGCCCGGCTGTTGCTGAAACCGTTCCTGTGATTGCTGCAAATACTGTGGCTGTCCTGGTTGTTGTTGCGGCTGCTGCTGCTGTTGTTGTTGCTGTTGTTGTTGCTGCTGCTGTTGTGGTTGCTGTTGCTGTGGTGGTTGTTGTTGTTGTGGCTGTTGTGGTTGCTGTTGCTGTGGTGGTTGTTGTTGTTGTGCCTGTTGTGGTTGCTGTTGCTGTTGTGGTTGTTGTTGTTGTGACTGTTGTTGCATACCCTGTGGCTGACCGAAGTGCCCGGTTGGCCCGGGATTGGGTGTGGGGTTCGCCGACATTGCGAATACGTACACGTCTGAAGGATTTGCCGTCAGACCGTGCTACACGTACTACAGGTGTTCACAATCACCTTGTCGCCTACTGCAAATGCCAACGCAACTATAAACACAACTAGCTACGTGATACGTATGTATAAACACTGCTGCTCAGCCGTGTGAGGTGTACTGCAAGCTGCTTCGCCGGCATGTATCATCCCTTGTTTTTATGTTAATTTTACCACAACAATGAACAATCGGGCTCGAATCTAAAATCTCTCACTTCCGGCAATCGGCACAATCCGCAGTGCATTGGACAATTTCGGGTCGTGTTGAGCACTTTTCGGAAACGAACGTTTCCAATAAATAATAAAATAATCGAGGCTAACAGTTATAACCTCATTACGTTTTGTGTTGGAGCGTACAAAAAGCAATACTTTATATATTTACGTTAAACGTTTATATTGGGCAAGACTTATATGCTCGATAGAGGTGCAGTATATGAGCCCTGAAGTGCAATATATAGGAACACTTGAACTAGGCAGTTCGATTGTCTAAAATTTAGGTTAGACCCTTTCTGTCCCATTTCTACAATACAACGCGTAAATACAAGAATATATACATTTACGTTAAACGTTTACCAAAGAAATAGGGACCACACTGTTTTTATTTGCTGTCATATGATACTGACAACGGAACGTATTTAAAAACAATATGTGTTGACAGTTGTATATGTGCCTGTGTACAGTGTGTTGTGAGTTGGACTAGTCTTTGGGCCGTGTGCCGTGTGGGGACTGGCGACGCTGAAAATTTTGATTTTCGTTGGCAAATACATAGATTGTACCGAACATGAAGTCTACTGAATGACAGTGAAAGCTGTCATTATGAAGATGCTCATCATATCATCATCAATTTAGTTAAACTGTGTATGTATTTATGTAAATATGTGCATTTGTGTATGATTACCGATATTCAGATAAACACAAAAATAAACACTTCTATAGTGTGGAAGTTATAATATTTGCTGTTGAATATTGAATGCGATAATGTCTTATTGGTCCATGTTTGCAAAGAACCGCCGTTATCTCAAGCTTGCTGAAGAATGTTTAGTAAGTGGTGTCAGGCTCGATTAGTTCAACTGTTTTTTTACTATATATATATATATATATATATATATATATATATATATATATATATATATATTTTGGACACAGAGATACAAACAGACACACACACACACACACACACACACACACACACACACACACACGCAAGCACACACGCGCGCATACATATACATATATATATATATATATGTATATATATATATATATGCATATACATATATATATATATGCATATACATACATACATACATACATACATACGTGCACACACATACAAAAAATGTTTGCATACGTACGTACATACGTCTGTATATAATAATGCAATATATGCGTACATTGCGTACGTAATATCATGCGTACGTTTACATGCGTACGTACATGACGTACATAATGCGTACGTACGTGCGTGTGTTATATCACATGCATACATACACGTTTATATGCGTACGTACGTGCGTACGTTACTACGTACGTACATACGTACGTACATAATATACATGTTATATATAATAATAATATATATATATATATATATATATGCATGCGTAATACACGTATGCAGTAGCCAATGTAATCATGGCATCATAATAATATATATGTATATATAATATATTATATTATTGCGTATGCATTTGCATATTCACATATTACACAATATGCATATGTATCATCAATAATATATATATCATAATATAATAATAATAATATGTTATATATATGGTTATATTATTGTTGGTATTATGATATGTTATATATAATAATATATTATGTATGTAATAATAATAATGAATAATATGCGTAATTGCGTATGTTAATACGTATGTATATGTACGCATGTATGCAATAATATGTAATGTGTATATGTTATGCATACATACATTGGACATTATTGCGCACGCATTACATAATGCGTATATGCATGTACATATGTAATAACAATATCATGTAATAATATGTAATCACATATGGTCATTGATGATGGTGATGATTGTTATGATTCGTTATTATTACATAATAATATATAATGTGTAAGTGCGTAATATGTAATATATATTATATATGTTCCATATATATTATGTAATATTATATATATTTATAATATGTATTACATAATGATATTATTGTGGCTATTGTTCACTGTATCGCAACACGCAACGCAACGCACAAACCATCAACAAACCATCATGTATGTACATATTATTATATGACGTGCGATGCATGCATGTATGCATATGACGCGTTTATAATGCATACATACATTATATGCCATGTAATAATATATAATATATATATGGCGTAATGCATGCGTGCATACGCACGCACAGCGCAACATCAACAATATTATAGTATATATATGTATATATATATATAACAATATATATATATATATATATATATATATGGTATGTTTTTGTTTATAAACACATGCGTATTATAATATGTATAATATATATATAATAATATATATTTTTTGATGATAAAGCAGGTACACCCGCCTGCTATGGATGCTGCACGCAACACTTGCGCAACAACAATACAAACAATATATACATATATGTATTGTAATGCGCATCACACAGCGCACAATACATACATCAATATATACATATATATATATGTATATGTATGTATACGTAATATATGTTTATGTATACAACACGCACGTGCATACATATGTATATGTATATAATATATATATATATATATATATATATATATATATAACACATATGGCACACACGCATGTATGTATGTAATAATATATATATATATATATATATATATATATATTTCTATGTATGTATATATCTCTCTCACACACACACAAACATATATATATATGTGTATATAATAAGTATACATCTAATATATATATATATACAGACACACAATATATATATATATATATATATATATATATATATATATTATATATTATATTTTTTTTATAAACTTATAATTTATATATATATCTATATTTGTATTTTATCTTTAAAATTTGTATTTATATTTATATTTATATTTATATATATTGAGACTCATATATATATTAGTATTGTTTAATACACATGTTTTAATTTCAGCATACATCTATGTATTATGCAAATCGTTTAGACAATGCATTTTAATCTGTATTGGATGAGTAGCTCACTACTTATTTCTCATTGCAGAAACCTGCATACTGGAAGCGCAAGCATCAGGATTGGGCCAGGTTGCTCACACTAGCGAACCAAACGAAGTATGTCAAGTTTTTAGGTAACACGATGGCCCCTACATTCGACGATTCCGAGAAACTCCTGGAAGTGAGAATAAGCGAGGCTCTCAACGGGGTGTATAAAGGTGATGTAGTGTGCTTAAAACACCCTGAGGACGACAAAAAGACTGCTGATACGACGCGTAACTGCCGGGCCGGGCGAGGAAATTGTAAGTAGGATGTGAGGAAACTAGGTGTTGTGCCCATTGTCGTATGGGAATCGCATGCCGTGACGGTGTACTGGTTTAGCCTGCTGTACTTGTGTTGCAGATGTATACGCCTCCTTGTATGTCCTGGTCGGTCACTGATCTACGGATGTGTATATACAGCGGTTTGCCTATGTACGCTTTTTTGTTTGAATAATCTGTGCACTCCACGTTACTTTAGTATCAATACATACTGCTGACGTGCTGCCCACAGAATTGCTGTGTCATTAACATATCTGCACACAGTGTCATATCAGCTACAGCCTTGATCGGGTGGGTGGCGGAGTTGTGTAGGGATTATCTTGCTTGTGTTGCGTCTGGCTGTTTTTAAGTTGCACAGTGCTCGAGGCGTCATCAACTATATATATATATATGTATATATATATATATATATATTTTAAATGTATATGTATATATATATATGTATATGTATATGTATATGTATATATATGTATATGTATATGTATATATATATATATATATATATATATATATATATATATATATATATATATATATATGAAAAAGGTAAGTAAATGTATGTATGTATGTATGTATGTATATATATATATATATATATATATATATATATATATATATATATATATATATATATATTGATTATGAGTACTTTCTAAGTGCAAGACCGACAAATCCGAACTGGAATGGATGAAAACGTTACTGTGTATTAAAGTCGTGTAATAACTTCTAGAAACTATGAAGACTGACCACTTCATGGTATCTGCTTATATACGCTATCCCACGCCCTTATGGCGCCTACAACAGTTAGTTCCCTCTAGGGCACTAACTGCTGGCTCTATCAATGGCGACCGTTCCTTTCTGGGTACTGTTACCAACATCTATATGCTCTACACTATTTTTACAGCTCTGAGTATACTTTTAAGTCAACTTAAGTTCTCATACTTAGCTGTGAACACATCAGTACTGGGTTGTATATGCATGAATGCGACAGCCGCGTGTGACTTATCCGTGTGCTTTGTATAGGTATCGGAGACTGGAGAAGAGTCCTTCAAATTGGATACGAACGAATTTTGGATTTCGAATGATGTCGATACAATTGCAGAAGAAAGGTACGCCCGTAAATTGCTGTGTGGGTAAGCGCAAGAACTCCAAAGCTAGTAGGCGATGGTATTGTCGTGAATGCTTCAACTAGTCAGTTGTGTGCACGAATTTCATATGCTATGCGTCGCCATGCCCCGCAGATGTGGGAGAGTTGACAAGCCTCTAGTTGATAGTATACATACTACAGTGCCCGGCTTTTTACGGTGCCGGTCTGATACGTTACTTGTTTTCATACTCTCATTCAAATGCTTTCCGTAAGTACTATATCGATTGATTGAGATGATCTCGTTCCAGCAGTAGTCGAGCGTTTGGGCCGGTTAAGGCTGAACAGATAGTGGGGCGCGTACTGACCGTGGTGGATAACAACTACGTTCGACGCAGTCTGGTGGTCAACAGTCCCAAAGGTATGACATCGCACGCCTCTATTGAAATGCGTACATTGGCTTTGGTTTCTTCACAGGGACTTCCCTCGTTGTTTAGTTGGTGTGTATTATTTTATTTTTTAAATCATTGGGGATGTCGTTGGAGACTCGGAAGCCGAACGATGAATATGCATTCGTGTTCGGGATGACCAATTGTTGAGCAAATGGCCTCTTCGGATTGTGTGTTAATCACGTTTGTCGTAGCCGCATTGCCCCCATCCAGCTTAGACTATCTTTGGTACGTATGATATAGTATGGGATCTGCCTATTTCAATCACGTGTACTTCTATTCACGTTTGATAGTGGTCTCAACGGCGCGTTCAGAATCCGCTCTTGCATGGGTTATATCTCTGTCTGTTTATAAAACAAACCTTAGTATACGAGAGCTCCTATTATGTTCACAGACTTTACTTTGTTTGTGCACTCACATCGACTCATGCAGATGGTCCGATAATTCACAAGTACACTTGCTCTTATTGTCCGCTTGCAGGAACATATAAGGCTGTATCCGTCATGCACACACCCACTTTCTATTCACATATGGCATCACTCGAGGAAGCTCTTAGCTTGCTCACTATTGACGCGTCTGTATATGTATACTTTTAGCACACACCCTCATCGTGTATTCACTCTTCACTCATAGCGACACTGGAAGATGCGGCGGCAAACTTGATGAGTGTGCAGGAGGTCAAGACATGGGCCAAGTTCACTGTGCAGTACCAGGACTACATCAAGGAGTTTGTGGGCGAATACGACAAGCAGAAGAAGGGACACGAACAGGGTCAAAAAGACAAGACGAAGGAGAAAGAGGGGGGCGGCAAGGAAGGAGAAACTGGGGACAGTGAGGCGAAGAAGAAAGAGTAGATACGGAGCCATTGGAGCTCGTCATACTTAGAACTAGATACTTTCGATATAAATCAAGTCACACCTGATGGTCGTAGGCCAACCATTGGTCACAGAGATACGCGCGTATGATGTTGCATGTTTCTGTCTGATATTTTCATCTGGAGGATATGATTCTAGCAGGAAATGGGTTTGCGTTCCAAAAAAAGCGCCAAAATTCAAACATAGATTTGTGTGTAGGTGAGGGAACTTAATCACATATCAGCAGCGGGTTTAAAATTCATTGGCTACTGCAATCGATATGAGTCATGAGACACGTTCAGTACAAGTCGTTGCGAACTTCCAAAGCAGTCGTGGACAGCGAGAACGCACACGATAAACAAATACATGCACTGAGCATTGTGAGTAGACACTCAGGGGATGAGCTGTTTATCCAGTAAAGATCGAATATTATATTTCATCTGGGTACACCGGATCGGAAACTCATACAGTCAGACTGGGCGATCTTAAAGCGCTCTCAAGAGATATTACAACTTTAAAAGCATTCAGAATCGGTTTATTACACTATATTAGGAAAACTCGAATAGTACGCTAGTGTACTATACGAGGGACGTATTCGATTTGATAATTGAATTAGCCTATCGTCCATCATTGGCGAGCCCTCCAAAACTTCGCACTTAAATCGGGCCATCCCCCATCTTTCATAAACGAGCATGTCAGCTCGTGTTTGATAGCAAAATGTCATTTGTAGAACTCCCGATCCCACTCGACATTACTACAAAACCAATACAAGTGGTTATATGTATCTACCCCGGCAGACTACCATAAATTGTACTTTCTGACACTCATTGCCTGAAACAAATAAACGCCGATCTGTCACGATCAGATGCGAACTTCCGTTGTCTCGCCGTGCTAAGATGGACATCGGTGCAATCCGGTGTGTATGCTACACACACCCTGATGCGATGCCGGTACCTCGCCGGGCATAGTTACATTGGCATGCATTTAAAAGTCTGTCCTCGAACGTGTACGATTGATTTGTTGCTGATGTTTTGATAACTATACACAGGCGGTGGTCATACCTCTTCCCCAGATCCGTACGACCCGATTCGGACACCCTATCATCTATCTCGACATCAACAACTCGCAATAAAAAACCCCCCACCTCATCATTGTCTCGATATTTCTTCACCCCGAGGTGTCGCGACAATTCGATTTGCGTGCATTATACTACTACCCTTGCTCGAAAAATGACTACGTGGTTACCGTCCAACTCGAATATGCAGCGTCTGCAATAAACAGCACACGCCATGGACTAGCGCGACCGGGGAGAGAGGTTCAGGGGTGAATTGGGTCGACGCCAATGCCCTGGGTGTGCGAACTGAACCTCGAATGATGTGCCTACTCCACCAACTATGATATCTATAGCCAAGAACGAGGTTCAAAGGTGTACCGCAGAGACCGTCACGAACGGGAGTGACCCCATCTTCTGCATGGTACTCGACCGACTTGGCTTGATACCACCTCTGCAGTGGTCTGTGGTTCGCGCTGTAAGCTACTGAAAGAGTTAGCCTTGAGAGTGACTCTTCAATAGCTTGACCCCTACATACACTTTAGGCCTGTCCAGGTTTGGTGCCGATTAGACTGTGGTCCACAATATACTCTACTCTCGCTTATTCTCGCTTACCAACGAACAGCCAATAGACACGCCGTCCTCATCTGAGCATACTCGAGTACTGCAAATGTCACAACGGCAGTTGTTGTTGGAAACACTTCAAAGGCCGAGCATGACAGGCTAGGTGGACTGAACCAACAACCTTTGATGTCTGGCTCTAAGGTGATTGTTGCCTGTGAGTGCGTGTACTCTCATCGGTCGGAGCATCAGGGATACGCCGGTTGAGCTCGCCGATCGAAGATTTGCTATGAGAAGCGGCGATACCCCTATGGACGATATAGGCCGGCCTGCAGGAGACCTGTCACTGTAACCAGGCGAGGGATTGTGCATGGGTGTAGAGTGCATATTTAGCTCCCTCTGTTGATCTTTCAAAACGCATACCCGACTCGCAAGGCACGCCACAGCACTCAGCCCGAATTCGCTATTTTCTGATTGTGGATTTGGGACCAAAACATATATCCTGAAGACATATCGATACGCGATTAAACCAAATCTGTAAACACTGAACACGCATTTGTACTGACATAGTTCACCATCAACCGCCACTATGACTCTAAGCTCATGGAACTATGGTCAATGTCAATAAATGCTGTTTGATATAAGAACTGGCTATAGGTCAAATCCTTCAGATACACTTCCTGCAAAAGGAATCAAGTTCGCCAACTATAACTTAGATTCTCGAAAACGAACCCATGGGCACAATTAGACACAAAATATAAGTATCGATACGCAGACAATTGAACCTACTTCACACCAATGAGCCTGGCGAACGGGTGAACACGAATAACCACTGTTTGAGCTATTTTGCGTACCCGTAGACCATATCGGCCACAGGCACTGCCACTACCAACAACCAGTTATGTATCGTAAATAAACGGTACACTTGTCATAGATCCAAAACCACATCAGAGCACATACATGCTCCTGGTACGGGAGTCAACTCAGTCAACTGCTGCTTGAGTGTTCTTAGACTGGCCGTGGACACTGTTAGATGTTCATCGACTGCTGCGGTGATGAGCTTTGTGCGAGTGCCAAAGAAGGCTCTCCACGCACTCAGACCGTCTAAGTAGAAGCTGATGGGATGTGATTGGGCTGTTGCGCTGCCGATGTCCGCTAGAGTCAGCCCTATGAAGTACATCAAGGCAAGTGAAGATATAGCTTGAGTGGATAAGATGTTCATTTCTCAGCATTTCTGCGATAATGACGGACTATCTGGTGCATGCCGAATTATACTAGTACTGACTAGACCCACACGTGAGGTTCGTTTTCAAAAATCCCTGTTAACCATGTGCGTGATTTGAGGTATTAAAAATAACCAATCAGCACTCCTGCCGCAGCGACAAAAGTCATAGATTGTAAATCGCCACGCAAGTTTGAACCTGATGGAATGCGTCAGCCATGTAGCGCTGCCTGTATTTACGAGTGGTTATCTATATCTAATGAGCATCTGGTATGAATAACAAACTTAGCTATTCGGGAACTCCATCGATACAGACGGTAATCAAGCGAACTCTCTGACCGTTCGCGCTGACGAGATGCGACTGAGTTAATACGGTACACTTTTTCCGACCAAACAAGCCACTTTGCTGCCGTCGATAAATCTAGTGCATAGCAATATCTCCCTATATACTAATACACGCTAGCTTAGACGCACAATCACAGACGCTTTGTTGCACATAGACGGCCTCTCGCTAATTGTGTAGAATACCTTCCTGCCGCCGAATATACTGTAGCGCCTTCTCCTCCACATGCTTCGTACTTTCAGCACAGTCCTGAATACTACGCCTGTCATAGACAAATGTATGGCATGGAGGCAGTAGCTGTAAGTGTCGCTCAAAGCTACCTCGTATTGGCCCGTATATGATGAACCGTAAGTCTGACTAATATCTACTGACAGTATCGATCAAAGCTCGTACCAACACAGTGCACAGTAAGGGCAAGTACGGAACACGCATGAACAGCACATAGTGCACCATCGTGTCTGATACACATACACTGTTCAGGAGAGACCTCCAGACCACCAAAACAAGGCAAATTTATAAATCTCACAGCAACCTTGGCAGGGCTAACAATGTCATAGCCGCGGGTTCAAAATGCCAAACCGGCTGTGATGCTACGTTGTTGTGTCATAGACCGGGTGCTAAATAGGTGGGGTATATACACGTGTATACTATAGAGATTGCAAACAATATAAGCACACGCCTGACAGAGTCTTGCGAAAAAGGAAGTCGCTCACAATTCAGACAATAATCAAGAAATTGAATACCTCAGAGCGCCGGAACTTGTACATTACTGTCACAACGGCCAGTCGGACACGGGGTGTGCACTATATGCTGTATTTACCAACACAACAACGTCTCTCAATGGTGCTGGCTTTCACACGCGGACTCTAAAAACAGATATAAGAGGCTATTCCGTGGACCCTGAACGAGAGCTCCAAGCATGGATGATGTTCACATACAGATCATTTTGTAGGGCGAACGCAAGGTTCTCGTATTGCTGTCGCTGACACATGGAGAGCGCTGTAACGAGTCCTTCAGACTGCAACAGCTTTGTTTCCCGCTGCTCTTGTAAGGCCTGCGAATATGACAGGGACGATGAGGTTGATCGTGTGCTCGCATGTTTTTGTAAAAGGTATACATGTATATAGGATAAATACAACAGTGTTACCCTACAAAGTGTTATAGATTACATGGACCTTCGTGGATTTTTTGTTCACGTGAACGACACACCAACAGCTATATGCAAATGTACACGCACACGGTTATAACCTGTTAGGCATACCTCTGACAGACTAGCGCTCTGCAATAGTACTATCTGATCCGTCACGTCCATTTGGGAGTCTAGGATATCCATCATGTGCTGAAGTAGAGCTCTCCAATTAGTGTATTGTCCATAAATATCCGAGAACGATTCTTGCAGCACCGCGTGATGTTTGGATAGATGGTACCTAGTAAATCAAGAGGTGCGAGTACCGTATCGATATGCAGATGATCGCATAGACGTGAGGTTTCATATATAAACACACGAAGGAATACATAACGAGGCTCAATTCCTTGCTAATCGTCAAGTCAAAGCACGTCCACAGATTCACGGATCAATGCAAAGTCACAAACATGCATGAAATATCAAGACACACATCGCATGTGGGATTGAAACAGTTAACCAGTTAAGAGACAATTCCTGGCGCGGCAGCTCAGTACAGCCTCCAATCGCACGAGGAAGCACATGGAGGAGACACCAGTATTAGACACAAAGCATGAAATTTTACAGACGTAGATGGTGTTTTCGAAACCGGTATGAGAGCATGCTTAATTTTTTTTTAAATCATTATATATATACATATATATATATATATATATATATATATATATATATATATATATATATATATATATATATATATATATATATATATATATATATATATATATATATATATATATATATATATATATATGAGTTTATATATATATATATGTATATACATATGCATATATATATATATATATATATATATATATATATGTATATATATATATATATATATATATATATATATATATATATATATATATATATATATATATATATAATATGAATGAATTTATATTATATATATGTGTATTCTATGTTACAACATATTTAATACGCTATCAGGCAATTATACATGTACATTTGTATCCAATACAACGGTACACGGTATCACTAGTCACGAACTTACATCACCGCTCTGTTGTTCCCGTTCGTTCGTGTCATCCCTTACTTTACTAGATTCAGGACGACTGCAGTCTACGATTAGTCCTGAAAAACCGCTACTACCTATAGCCTCGAAGAAAGTTCAATTTAGAATATTTGTATATACAGTGTGTGATATTTCGATACTATTTAAACTGCAAGTTAAACTGTTTCGATATGCAACATTTGCAAACTGTCCTCTTCTTGCACAGACTTACAGCCGTGTATTCTTGCCAAAAGAACGGAATTCACCCGGCCTTATTGAAGACACATCTGTCTGCCAGAAGCAGGTGGTCGATGGACTCGGCTTTCCGTATTTAGTTTTATTAACCAGGGTAGGCCGCCAGGGACTGATCTCTCTAGACACTTATACTAGACATGGGTATAATTTATACTAGACATAGGTGTAATCTCATAAATATCCATTAGTTCTATTTGTACTTTAGCCCTCTGGAATAGATCTCTGTGTATATATACTTTGCTTCCTCATTCATATGTACTTGTGATCTATGTATCTACGTAACCATGTTATTATGACGCGCATGATGCCGCATTTTTACGATGACACATTGTTAGAAATTTAGAATCCGCCGTCGTAAATTCGTCTTGTGAATACTGTCGGTTCCTTTCCAGCACCAGCCACCAGAGGCTCTGGTATTTACCGCTTTTGATGACCACTGAATAATATGCACCCCCTTTTGCAATATACTCTTGTCGCAAACTTTACCACAAGCCAGACTCGCTCTCCAATTATGTCTCCATAGTAGAAAGAGTAGCGAAAACCGGAGCTAGTCTCCATTCTAATAGCCAATCAGATGATCGGACCCCAAATAACGTACATGTAAAAATAAACAGACGCGGGCGCGAACTGCTAAGGTGAAGGTACCATGATATTTCCTATAACTCTTATAGTCTCGATATGATGTTTACACAACGTTTCGTAAGCAAGTGTGCATGTGATACGTGTGTGATGTACACGATACCAGAGCATAACGTGTGAGTTAGTTACATGAATGTCAATGATGTACAATGACAGCAGTCCACAGTGGAGACTAAACCTAATATTTCCAAACTAAATGCTTTCGGTATGCACATAAGGTAGTTCTAAGGCGTGGATTGAAGGGTATATAGTACACCAACCCGATGTTGACTTGAAGCATACGAGAGATATTTAGTCATCCAAAGATTTTTCTATTCACTGTTGTAGTCTGAAATACACTGATATACATACGCCCTATTATACGCCATTTTCTATAATGATCGGTTCCTCGGTTGCATCTGTCGCAAGCGCGTCATACGCGTCGGCTTCATCTTTAGCCGCTATCATGGTATGAATAATTTTCCAAAATCTTTCATTAATGTAGAAATTCTTTTGCTTGCAGTGTTCATCGAGATTGCAGTATTCTCCGGCAGTATACTTCTCTATATATATTTTTTTCGACTTTTGTTGATCAATTTTGTATCGACAGGTCTGCTTCACGTGCACTCATTTATGCACTTGAATTTGTATGTCTCATACCCTCACCTGTGTGGTGGGAATATGGTTTGGAGATTAAGAGGGTTGTTTTTTATTAAAAAGTATGTAGAACATGCAAATATATCGATGCGATATATATATCTATATATATATATATATATATACATGTGTGTGTGTGTGTGTATTGTATATGTATATATATATATATATATATATATGTAATATATTATTATAATTATAATATATATATATATATATATATATATATATATATATATATATATATATTATATATATATATATATATATGCATATATATATATATGCATGCATATATATATATATATATTATATATATATGTATGCATATTATATATATATATATATATATATATATATTATATATTATATATATATGCAATATATATTAATATATAATATATATATATATTAACAATATTATATATATATTATATGTATATATATATATGTATATGTAATATGTATATATGTATAATATATATATATATATATATAATATATATATATAATATATATATATATATATATATATATATATATATATATATATATATATATATATATATATATATATATATATATATATATATATATATATATATATATGTATTGATTGTGTGTGTGGAAGTGGGTGGGTGGGTGGGTGTGTGTGTCCACGTGCATATATAGTTATATATATATATATATTATATTATATGTATATATATATATATGTCTATATATCAGTAGCTATCATCATTTTTACATACCAAAAATATTAAATGAAGCTGAAGATAAGAATATATGATATATACTATGTTTGCGTCAACAGCTGTCGATCACAAGGAAATAAACTATGCAGACTCGCGAAAGCATGCCGAATATTGAACGCATTGTACAGCTTTTGTTGGGATCTTATTACCATAATGACAGACAATGTATGCACCAGCGAATATTCTTTACGTACCGTGAAGTAGGTCATTATTAGAATCGATAAGAGTTGAGTGTATTGTGATTACTTTTTGAAATGCGATCGATACCTCACATCATTGGTGGACAGTGCATTGTGCGTAAATACAGCATGACTCAGTGACATGGATTTAGCGTACCTGTGTGTGTTATAGCCAGTTAGATCCCAGCATCCATACGAGCAAATATATAGTTGTAGTTTCTTGGTCGTTGTTACCGGATTTGCTGACTATTGAATTTTAATTCTATCACACTTCTGTGCATAATAGGCACCATGTTTCGCACTGAGTGTGTTCTATATACACCAATCGAGCGCGCAATAGCACGGTATTGATCACGTGTCTTATATTGATTAATTGCATGTTGCTTTTATAGCGCTTTGACTTAAACTAATATTGCATTTCATCAATAGTACACCTCGGCATACTATATGGTCCAATGGTATACCATGAGTGTATACCTTCTTGTACGAGCAGCTGTTACAGCAATTGTCGTGGGCAGCAGGCGCATCCCCGTCCTCAGAAAGGTATGTGCATATCTACTATTCGTCAGCTACAGGCTTCATATGGGGATGCACGAGAGCTGATTCGTGAAGTACACACTATTCTATCGTTGCGTGGACACACACATGTATCGAAACATTGATCACATCACAACGTTGCTTGTTGCTCTCACGTTGCAGATTACACACACATGTATCGAAACACTGATCACATCACAACGTTGCTTGTTGCTCTCACGTTGCAGATTACACACAAGCTGATGGAATATGAATACGTCGCCAGTGCAGTTGATATGGAGTTACAATCAACGGATAAATTTGTCAAGAAATTTCAAGCTACCAGCTATAACAATATAATTGCATCGCAACCAAAACAGGTCTGTGTCGTTGGCTGTGGACAAGCACAAAACACGCGCTCATCTAAGAGAGTATACTATATTGGTTTACAAAAGCGTATGCGAACTGGACTGTTTGCTTTGCTGTTTATTTATCTATGCACTAGTTCAATACCTCATCCCTACTCGCTGTATCTTGTGTATGCGTGTGAAATCCGTTTCGTTACATAATATTGATAAAACCTGGAGTGCCTCTGAAAATACAGCAACGATAACGTACCCTAACTGTACCTTCATATATGGTATGTTTGTGGGCGTAGTCTCTCTGAAGCATACTCTTTCTATCGAGGTGCAAACATCCCACTTATACTTTCTGTATCCGACACTGCAGGCACCTCCACCACCGCCGCCGCCGCCGCCACCACCGCCTCCTCCTCCCCGCAGCGCAGCTCCACGCCCTGTCGCTTTAATGACTTCAGGCGCAGTTCCTGTGGCCGGAGGTAAGAAAAATGATGTACTGACAGTCAAGTTCCCGCAGGCAGGACAAAATAAATTAAAGGCTGAATTGACGCTCCGACTTCAAGGAAAGGCTGGTAAGTATGTGCGGGCCAGCAGATTTTTCTTACGAGCTCGTGTACATCACATAATGTTCGTAACTGTGGATATGATCTTTGCAAACATTGCGGTCTCTATGCTTTCTCTTTGACAAGATATTATGGCCACGTTATATCGATTTACTGTATATTTGCTAAACCTTGTTTGGTTAAGCTGTGGCTGATTGCAGAAAAGCGGCCATTTTAGAGCCTCTTCTCAGCAGCTGATCGAAAATTATACTGCTCCTCGCAGACCAGATTGACGGGCTGAATACATCATCCATCATCGAGAACGGTGCAGATGTTAGTATCACTCTAGGTAAGCAAAGAGGTCGCATGCCTGACGCCGCGAGACTTAAGCCCTGCAATTCAGAGGGCTCCACATTCAATTACGCTGGACGACTGACAACCGGTGGCAGCATCGCAACGCTGACAGATAGGGCGAAACCGGCGAATACGTTGGTGGAGCGCCTTAGCAAGGGCTTCGAAAAGTTCAAGCACGTAAAGTAAGTAGGGTTCAACGTAGCACTTGTTCTCTGCTCTACAGAGTTGTTTGAAAGTGGCATACTCTGGACAGTTCTATGTTACAACATATAAGTCTTTCTACATCATCATATCGCGATAGCCCGAATTCAGTGTTTGTTGGGGTATATTGTGCTCACTTGCCTTCTATACAAGGCCCGGGAGGATAAATGAAAGCTAAGTGGTAATATTTATGATTGTTCGCTTGCCTTTTGTACACTAATCAGCTCGGAACATCTAGAAAGTACTGACGATTCTGACTGGGAGGGGGATGTATGAGACATTGACAAGGAGAACAACGGATCTGCCGAAGAATTGATCGCAAATTCTGGCAGACTGACTTGAAATACAATCTGTGCTGATGATGACAAAATTAGTTTTATATCTTAACCTGCCCCATCGTTCATTACGATGAATTGTGTCGAACCGGTTCGAGGTTACGGAGAGCACCAGGAGGGATGGCGATATATAACTATAACTGCACCACTGACATAATTCAGATATATATTGTGCGAGTTTTCACTGACGCAAATATACGATTCTTTATTTCGCTGTGGATATAGGTCTGATTATGGTGTAAGTGACCTATAATGTACGTGGAACATGCAGTTATGAGTGCATTCACTAATAATACACATCCAGAAACCGGAGTAAATATATACCACTCCCTACGCCAATACTAAATATCAAAAGGCTGCTGCGTCAAGATGACGATCTTTCGTTTAATACGTATAAGGAGGATCTCTGCCAGTGTAAAGGCTGGTGGAAATATAAAGGCGCAGGACAAACCATTGACTAATGTACATATCGCGAAAAAATCGAGATGAAAAGTTCGAATTTTAAATAAAGACTTGAAAGTGAATTGTTGGATCCTATATAGGACATTAATCGTCAGTTTTAGTGTATAGTTGTGCGAGCGATGTCAGATATGCTTTGAGAGCTGTTTTCCCGGACACTCTTATCCAGTCGGTCATACGAAGGTTGTACGTTGTTGAGTGCGGAGAGTGCCGAGCTGGATATTGGCAAATAAAGTAGTGTTTATGCCGCCACTCCGGGAATTAATGCTGGAGTGAACTGAAAAATGACCAATAAGGCAATAAGGTGCTGATATGGTCGGATGTAAAGCTCGTATTAACTTGTACCACATGGTGTCAACCAAAAATCATCTGCTCTATCTACTCAATTATGAACCGTGCACTAATGCACATTCTTTTACTTTATAGTGATATAAAGTTTCGACAAGACAATCAGTTATGCAGACGTTTCTAAAATGCAATGATATGGTAGCGTGAGATTGATGAATTTGCAGTGTTCTTTTAGATTCGAAATTCATCTGCTCTACCTATTTAATTTTAAACCATGCACTAACGTAGACACCTTGTGTTCACATTGCCCTATCTCTTGCTCACGTCTGAAATTTAGGATCACATGTTCCTTTAAAACTGTTAAGAGCCATTTTAAATTGTTAGAAGCTATCGTGATGTACTTTAAACAATATCCAATCAAGACATGATCATCCGTCAACCTCCTGAACTATTGTCAATTTGCAACATACAAGGCTTATAATGTGATTGTCGACAAAGAAATATCAATGAAAGTGTTACCAGCTTAAGACATGGGAACTTGGATTTTGTGTGGATATTGTCCATACATACTACGCATAAGAATTCCGCATTAATAGTCAGAGATCAGATGATTTGAAACGTATATATTCTAATCACTGATGTGACAATTGCATAACTTGTCCCCTTTTCTATTGAATTACAATTTTTAAATAGTACATGGTGGAACACACATGCGAAGAAGTCCTACTATAGCTCTGCAAACTATAGGTCCGGACTGAATACGACACTTTTTCAATAAAATTTAGTCTAGGCTAAATACAAATCACTAGTCCAGTACAACATGGAATATACAACATTGCCCGCTGATGTTGAAATATTATACCTTGCTGATAAAGCAAAGGCCCGCATTTTCCACTATGTCAAACGCCCCCTTTCTATTGAATTCCTAGTACACCATGAAAAGTTCAACTTGTCAGCACATTCAGGTGAAGAAATCTACTATAGGTCTACAAACTATAGGTCCGTATGACTGAATACGTCACTTCTTCGATTAAAATACGTATTAGATCCATGGTACATGCGAAAAAGTCTACAATAGGCCTGCAAATTATAGGTCTGGACTGAATACGTCACTTTTTCAATATAAGTTAAGTCTATGATAAGTACAAACCACTAATCTAGTACAGCATTGCCCGCTAACGTTGAAATATACTTTGATGACAGAGCGAAGGACCACATTTGCTGTCATTGTGTTAAACCCCACTTTTATATAAAATTCTTAAAACACCATGAACAGCACATTCAGGTGAAGAAATCTACTATAGGTCTACAAATTAAAGGTCCCGACTAAATACGACACCTTTTCGATAAAAATTGGTCTTTGTTCCATGGAATATGCGAAGAAGTCTACTATAGCCCTGCAAACTATAAATCCGGACTTGCCTTTTCGATGAAAATTGGTCTTTGATAAGCATCAACCACTAATCTAGTACAACATGCAATATACAACATTTGTACCCTCTGATATTGAGATACATTGTATAGTAATAAACCACAGGGTTGTACAATATATTGAATTTCTAAATCACTATGGAACAACATCCAACTTGTCAGCAAATTCAGTTGGAGAATTTTAGTATAGATCTGCAAACTATAGATTCGGACTGCATACGACAACCTTTCTATAACAATGAATTTTCGATCTAAAGTATAAAAACGAGCAACACTATAGTTCGGAAGATCTCCTCAACACTTTCGAAATAGGAGAGTAACATCCAGTCGCAATGAGGCGGTTACCATACACAACATGGTCTATCTTTTTTTTTAATACTTGCATTGATATTTCTTCTAAAAGTCCAGTTATATGATTATTGAATCTATCAAATGCTCATCATAATGCACTGTTCTAACAATTGTCTATTTCGCCATATTATGTAATTTATATCATGTCCATAAACATCTCAAGAACCTCCTCGCAGTTCGACATCTTGAATTGTGGGAATACTCCATCTTGAATTGTGGGAATACTCCATTTAGACCGTCATTATCTTTACTGGAATCTGTATCGAGTCCCAAAGCTTTCTTGGCATCTCCCAATTGAGACACAAACCTGATGACCAAAGCGGCTATGGGCTGAGAGACGTCAAATGCGCCTACAGATGTGTACCAGAGTTTATCTGAAAGTGCATACTGCCTCTGGGGGAAAAGAATGTATCGCCCATAGTGATGTGCTCTAAAGTTAGCTTGTTGTCTCCTACTCCGTAAGTTCCGATGATACCCTCACCCATAACTACTGTCTGGAATTCAGATGCGTCGGAGTGCACATGAGGTGCAACCACACCACATTCATTTAGACGAAATGCAACCGTACTCATGCCGACTTCATTGATGTCGGGCCAATATCCTGGTGCTCCTCATCCAGAAGATTTGGGCATATTGTTATCTGGCTTGTTCAGCATGAAATCACTATCGAACGCCTTTTCAGGTGCTACAAATCCGACGACTGGGTTTATCACCAGACTGGCGCCTAGAAGACCTGCGATCACAAGAGTACAATTGGTTGATTTCATTTGGTTCAGCTGCGTTTGATACTTACTTATTTTGCGTTTAAAGAGTATGTATTTATTGACGGAGATGGTGCTTGTATTTATACTACCAGTTACGGACGTTGCAGCGTGTACTCAACGGTCCATGTGATATTAAGACGTCACACGACCCGATAGGCTTCGACCTTCAGGTATTGACATATACTTCGTTTAAATATGGTAACCCTTTAGAATTGTCATATCAGGTTGCGAGCTCAATTCGCCTTGTTTCTTCGTTATATCGAGCACAATAGCTCCTTAAGGATACAGTATTACTGGATGCTACAATCAACATCTTTTTAAAAAGACAATGCTACAACGTATAGATTGCGGGTGAATAACAGCAACAGCTGTCCAAAAGTAAAATCACCCGCTAACGGGGGCGTGATACGTATGTCTTACGTTGAAGTTGTGTATTTCCGATCAGGGGGTTCAAAACTCCTCATGCACTGCGTAGTATATAGCACACTGTTGGAGTACATTTCAGAGATGATAATGTTTTAGGAACGTGATTATTGCTTTTACTTGTATATATTTGTGTACTGTGTACATATAAATGATATAACTCAAACAAGGAACCTTGAAAATTCAGAATTCGACGAAATGTGTCTGCAATGAGTTTTGTTTTGAAAAATATACGAAAACGGAGCAGCCGAGCAACGAACTATTTTATTATCAATATTTTTTTAACATAGTGTCAATAAAATTACAACATTAGTTAATAGTTTCACAGTTGCATAGCCTCAGGCCCTCAGCCCTCAGGAGTCAGAACTTCAAGACTCAGGACTCGGGAGGTCATTATATAAAGAAACTCAAGAGAATATTTTGCGTATTTATCTTGCATCTTGCTTTATATTTCAAAGCTTTACTCCCATCTGCTGTGTATTGCCTCCACCAACCAAACTGGATAAATTGAACATAAGATCTAGCGTGTTACAACCTCGTTGCAGACTTGCAAGTTGCAGCCTGGCATCCCTGGCCCTGGGCCTGGAGGAATTTCCCTCACTCACTCACGGACTGGGAGTCAGGGGCTCAGGGCTCACAAGGGTGATAAATAATAATAAAAGTTGATGACATCGTAAGTTATGGGGGTACGGAATAGAAGTTGAACGTAAACCCGCATATTTATTCAAATATATTTTTTTAAATATGATTTTAAGGGCCTATGTATGTATATACTTTTTTGAAAAGTTCTTTTTATAGGACTGACTCGTATTATGAAAACGGTACATACTTTTAAACTTTTGGGCCTTCAAGGTGCACCTATGAGCGTACAAAGGACCGTACATATTTGGAAGAAAAAAGGAATGGAAACGTATATACATTCGATTTATAAAAGTTTTAACAGAAAACGGGCGGACGCCGGACGGGCTGAAATCCAGTTCCTGAAGGCTCGAAGCCCGAAGCCCGAAAGCATTAAACAAAATTTGAGTAAATATTTATATGACATGAAATACTTTCTTTTTTCTAAATATTTGGTGTAAATACATACACTAACCCTGTACATACGCTCTTTATAAATGTTTTTTAAAATAAAAGAAGTTCCAGACCCAGTTTATCTATTTTTCTTGTAAATATCAAGTTTTGAAGTAATAAACTGTTTTTGTTTTTAAAAAACAAATTAGTAAATATTCATTTTTAACCACTGGAGAGAGGGGACTAGTCTGGACTCTGGAGGGGCTGGAGTCTGGAGGTCTGGAGCCAGCAGGCCAGTGGAGCTCTAGTAGAAAAGAAAAATATATTTTGCATAGTTGCTTTTATTGTTTTTTCAAAACATACAGAAGAAATCAAATATGTAGCTACATATTTTAGTGGTAACCGTCAATACTGTATGTACAGTCCTGGACTCCTGGGCTCCTGGTATGTATCTAGTCTGGCCCTCCTAAATCAGTAATAAATCTAGAATCTCTTTTGGCTGTATGGGACTTGGGGTCTTGGGTTCTTGTGGAGCCTGTCAGCCTGGGCCCTGGACACCTGGAGTCATGACTTCTGAAGTTCTGAAGCCTGGAGCCTGGAGGGCGGAGATTTTTGTTGTTGTTGCAACTTTAGTATCTAAAAAAATCAGCATTGTGTACAGATATATTTAAAAATATAAAAATCCAAATCATGGCATAGCCTCCTAAATAGTAAATTGAACAATCATTTATAGAGTCGTTGATCTATCATAAATTTATAATATGTCCCTATAATTGTTTTGAGAAAAAAGACCGAATTGGAACAGTGACTGTTTTTATAAGTGTTTTCAGTGTTTAGACTTAGAGTTTTAGACTTTAGAGACCAAGAGTATGAGTCTGGCTGAGTGGCTTGGAGTTAGTGACTGGTATTTAATTAGACAGCTCAAGGCCTCAGGGGCCAGGGCTCAGGCCCTAAGCCTTCAGCCTGCAGGCCTCGCCGCCTCAGTGCAAGGAGTGCATCATAAATTGCCAAGTCTAGAAATAATAAAAAGCAATTTTAAATATATTTTCATCACGGCTCTCTATCGACAAGACAACAACAATCACAACAATCACAACAATCACAACAATCACAACTATCACAACAATCACAACTATCACAACAATCACAACTATCACAACAATCACAACTATCACAACAATCACAACTATCACAACAAATATACGTGTATGTGCGATAGGCAGTGTCCAACCAAATTGTCATACGGTGGAAAGATAAACCGACAGTAAACAGGTACAACGTGGAGCATGGATCCTTCCCTCCAACGAATTTGAGTCTCGTTAGGGGTTTCTCTTGGACGGCGTACCCTTCTTGGACTTTTAATTTTTATTCAGATTGTAGATTTTAGTACATTTTATTGATTTTAGAGCTTTCTGTACTACTGCCCCCGATGAACTGCTGCTGAAGCTATGGTTGGATGCTGCGTATACAATAGTCGCTTCCCGATAGTAGCCCTTGCGAGTTTGTAAAATGGGTAACCAACTCGGATTGGTATAAATAACACCTCGACGGTTGCTTTTCACACATCCACAACCAAGCAATAATTTAAATTGTTGATACAGCAAGGAGATACATCCCCATATCAACTAAAATGAAGACATCAACAAGCACCTTAGCAATCCTGGTTCTGGCCAGTAACTGCATTATTAATTCCGTCAGCGCATTCGTTGCTCCCGAGAAGGCTTTCGGTAAAGATTTTATGCTGAACAAGCCACAGCTCACCGGACCCGGTGGAGGTTTGAAGTTTTCGGTGGGCGACAACGATATGCCTACGTCATTGGGAGGTGGCGCTAAAGGAAACTGGCCCGATATCAATGGTGTGGGCATGAGCACAGTT
>LUCW03001555.1:0-22500 GCA_001586965.3 Sphaeroforma sirkka | reverse complement strand
ACCGAACATTGCAAATATTATTTCAGTTCTCAGAACAATTCTCAGAAGAAGTGTGTGAAGTTTTCGTAAACAAACAAAAGCGTTTGTCGATAATTGACCTAACAGTCGACATATATAGAACACACCTCACACCTCACACCTCAACCCTCAAGACACAAACACACTTAGTACCATGTTTCTTACCAGATCAGAGTATGATAGAGGTGTCAATACCTTCTCACCTGAGGGCCGTCTGTTCCAAGTTGAGTACGCCATTGAGGCTATCAAGGTATGTGGTGTATGATATTTGAGTGACCTGGAAATGATATTAAATGAGTGTTCGAGTCTTTGTTAACAAAACCTGAATAGCTTTAGATAGATATGCTGCATAGTATCGTTTTCGCAGGTGGAGATCTCTGATGGTATGCTCAATCGATATCGATATTGCTTGCAATGAAACCGACACATTATTGTTTGTCCTTACGGAAGTCTTTTCGTATGCTCAATGCACTTGAGTATAACTGTCAATGTGATACTATGTTACCAGTTTAGATCGGAAGCTTTTTTCGTATACCCAATGAACATGGATGTGTGATCCCTTGAAACCATTTTTATCTGCACATACTGCACTATACTACGAGGGATGGTATCGTACCTCTTATTGACATCACTATACGCTCCATGTCACTGCTCTACTTATATGGCCAACTGAGAGAAGAGTGCTCGTCTTCGATGTATATATATATATATATGGTAGTATATATATATATATATATATGTATGTGTATGTATATATATATATAATACATGCACATACATATGTCTATATTATATTTAAATAGACTACAATATATATATATATACAAGTATACATATCTATTTTTATATTTATATCTCCGCATATATATATATATATATATATATATATATATATATATATATATATATATATATATATATATGATTTTTATTTGTATGGCAACGTGTACAAGGTGATTTGCTATGAATCATTTTCTCAGTGTACATATTCGTCCTGACAGATAAATTTTTTAGGTCGGATTTCTCATTTTGTACTCTTGCGTATGTGTTGAAATACATCAGCACCCGCCTTTCGTGTACCATTCGTGTACCATATAAGCTTGTGGATGTTTACTGATATTTATAACTATTGGGTTTTGGGGAAATAGTGACAGGTAAACGCATTAGAAAAAGTGGCCTGGATACTGATACGTCCGCGTATCTTTACAATGGGGCCAGTAATGTTAATCTAATTAGAACGTCCACTTGAATATGTCTTAAAGTCTATTTATGATTGAAGACACCCTGAAACCAGTTGCTATGAGGATCACGTATCCAACTACTTCAATACACCTCACACATATATTATATTATGTGTGTATATATGGGACAAATATGTTTAGTGGAGACACATCTCGTACAATTATCTGCAGAGATCATTTGAAAATAATCTTAATTCTTTGCTGGCATGTCTGCGTGGTGGGTCAGAAAAAAATAGCAGATGGTGTACCTTGGAGAGCCATCGGTTATTCAAATTGTCAGCTAGCCAATTGCTAATTATTGGCATATCATCTCGTGAGTGATGTTGCCGTACTCTGTCAACTTCACTTCTTCTGCTGTTTATGGCTGTTCCTTTTTTTTTCAGTGTTAAAACATCTATACGTACATCATCCATCGATGACTGTGGTTGTACACACCCGTTGTTCACACTTGGTGCGCTCTGCACCATCTTTTTCTGTGTATGCTCATGTCCCACTTCTCTCCCAACAGCTGGGTTCAACTGCCATCGGCATTAAGACGTCCGAAGGAGTCCTCCTGTGCGTCGAGAAACGTATCACATCCACACTAATGGAGCCATCAAGGTAATCGGTTGCAGTATACACGTGTACGTATATATGAGGGTTTGAAAAACGGGTATAATGTCTGGGTGAATATGTTTATGCCGGCTTTTATGCGAGTATCATGGCAATGGTGAATGTGTCGGAGAGTCTGTGCGCGCTATTGTGCTATTAGATTGGCCTATCGGTCCTACTTTATATTTGTTTACGTATAGGGAAGTAGACTGTATATAGCCAACTAGGAGCGCGTATGCTCGACCAATTCCACGAGTTTGGATCGATGGTCAGAAACGGGATAGCGAAATGGGAAAGTCTGTTTGGTGTATGCATCACGAAGTCTGTAATCGCCGCGGTATTTTGGTTGTGCTTTCACCTTTAATGCAACACATGTGTAATTATGTGTGTATATGTATGTTTGTATATCTATATATATATATATATATATATGTATGTATATATTGTATATGGTATGTACATGTGGATTATATGTATGTATTATATATATATATATATATATATAGTTTAATCTAAATAGTCGCTCCTTCTACTCGTTGCCTGTACCTAGATCAATAATAGTAAATTTTACGAAGATTGTGTTTTCAATCCCACTATTGTTGTTCGCTGCTCGCTTTTATCTCGAGCAGTGTGGTGAAGATCGATGAAATTGACCGTCACGTGGGTGCCGCCATGAGTGGGCTTACAGCTGACGCGCGCTCGATGATAGACCACGCCAGGATCGAAGCACAGGTGTGATATATTTGAATTAGCGTATATATATATATATCTGTGTCCGTGTCCGTGTCCGTCTATATGCATATGTATGTGTGGGTGTGTATGTATACGTGAGTGAGTGCCTTAATGAGTATATTTTATACATATATACGATAGCGCACATGTATATTTGGGCTTGTGTGTTTGTATGTGTCTATATAGTTAATTGCTAGTTTGAATTTGGCTTAGATCAGGGATGATTTTAGAAGCTTTCTGCTATTCTGAATATCCTTAACGAAAGCCTCGAAGGCAGAGTACATGATCTGATCACCACTCGCAACTTTCTGCTAGTCACTGTATTGCTAACTCAACGATATGCATATTGAAATTGCTTATCTTGATGTAGCCCTGTACATGCTTCCTAAATTTGATCGTGGAACAGGCTTTTTGAATGTAGACGATATAATGTGTGTATCTAGCTTGCACATACGTTATTTCTATCCGCGCAAGATATATACATAAGTATCAAACATACATCACAAGCGCACTCATACACATGCTATTACCTACATAATATTTTAATCCAATATCAATTGCTGCTGCAGAATCACTGGTTCACATACAATGAAAGCATCAAGATCGAGAGTGTGACTCAAGCGGTGTGTGATCTCGCTCTAAAGTTCGGTGAAGGGGGCGAGCGTGTCATGTCAAGACCCTTCGGAGTGTCGCTTCTTATCGCTGGCTATGACGAGAAGGGCCCCCATCTTTACCATACAGATCCCACCGGAACATTCTTCGCATACGATGCGAAGGCGATTGGCAGTGCCTCCGAGGGTGCACAGACCGCGTTACAAGACGCATATCACAAAACTATGACGCTCAAAGAAGCCGAAACGCTCGGATTGGGTACACTCAAGCAGGTGATGGAGGAGAAGGTTACGGCGACGAATGTAGAGGTGGCGATAGTTACCAAGGACAAAGGCTACCACGTGTACAGCGAAGAAGAGGTATACATTATATGTATGTATGTATATTTTTATTTATTCATAGATATATAAAGTTTATAAGTCTATGTTGAGTGTGTGTGTATGCGTGAACGGTCGTCCGAACGATGTTTGAATGCGTTTTGCTTTGCAGTAGTACATCGACATTTGGCTTGCGCATTGCCAGTATATTTACGGACAAGACTGCTTCTTTTGATCTTGGGTTCGTCTTTATCTCCCATGCCTCTTGTGCTATATATGGTAGCATCTGACGCGCGAATATATTAATATTTACATGAACCTACAATCTTTCGCTTCTACTCTGAATTGTATACATCCTGATACAAGGAGATACACATATATGATCTCATAGGCAAATAAGTCTACCTGGATACGTAACATATAGAGCAACGTTGGTGGACAGTCGGATATATGACGCCACATATTCCCAGGATGTACTTAGACCTTCATTTGTATTCACCTGCAATCCGAGTGGTTTTTGTTCGCATAAATCTTTATATATGTCTATATATGTATATGTGTATGTGTATATATATATATATATATATAATTACATTTATATTTACATCTACATATAAACGTTTGACTTTGCAAACTCGATCTTCCTGGTAATAATTGCCATTTACTCGCGGTCTAATAATTCTCAGGTGGAGGCTATCATTTCTGACCTCAAGAGCTGAAGAAATGAAGGTGAACAGTGTCGTTCAGGAATTCAACAATGATTTCATGTATATATTTTTATGCTAACCATCGCTGTCAAATAACTAGAAATAAATGATAGGTAGTTAGCACGCTTGTTTTATTAGATTTGCGATATATGACGTTGTAAATCTGTACTCTCATCGATGTCGGGTTAAAAGGGAAAAATCATAGGTAAGTGAAACGCGACTATAAGTTATATTGAAGGAATGTTTTGCACTATTTGGCTCTTCAAAATTAGTACAAGCCAATCAAAAGCTCAACAAGAAACGCAATTATTATATACTGATGCAATGTTCAGCGAGGAATTTATGTAAATACTTTCTATATAAAAATGCACTCATATATATGTATGTATGTATGTATGTATGTATATTTACAGTTATATATGTGTGTGTGTGTGTGTGTGTGTGTATTTGTATATATATACATATACGCATATATATATATATATTGATTTTTGTTTATATTTATCTATCTATAACTATATCCATCTCTTTATTTAAATATACATATAATATATATATATGTATATATATAGGTATCTTAATCGAAGTCTATATATAAATATCTGCTTATATGTTATTTATATATATATATATGCATGTATGTATATTATATATATACACATATGTATATATGTGGATTTATATATATATATATATATATATATACATACATAAATAGTACGAACGTTCATCCATATATATATGTGTGTGCGTGTATGCATGTATGTATAGATATATATATATATGTATGTCTATAATATATGTATATATTTATACATATAATATTTATATACAATATGTATATATATATATATATATATATATATAAACATATAAACATATACTAAAACTTTAGCTCTCTTTCCGAGCTTGGTAGAGTTTTTTCTTTGTCAAACCTCTTGCTCTGAATATGTTTTTTTGGCGGTTACTTCCTTATAGAGTAAGAGCGCTTTGGCAGATTTCGTCACTGTACTTATATCCTTCATGGCGAGTGGTTTGCTATATACTTTCTCATTAATTAAAAGTCCTTAATGGCGGCTTGTTTTCTACTCTACGCACCTCCTTCTCCCGTGACTGGATCCTTTTAATGTCCAGCCGTTTGCCAGATGCTTGCTTCCTTATATTCACGACTTTAATGATAAATATTCTTCAATTCGCTAACTTTACTCACGATCGACTTTTCATTCTATTTACTATAAAAAAGAGGTTAAAAACAAATAATCATGGCCCTCTGGCGAGCAGAAAGCAGGTTTCTTCCGACGACAAAAATTATATTTGTGTATATTTTGTTTGTTTTTTTTATTGTAGGAGTTTCGGGACTCCTAATGAATTTTCGGGACTCTTCGGTACCCTGAATCTTAGCAGGTCCCGAATGATGAGTCATGATTCTAAAAATTCGTATTGGGTTTTTAATTCGGGGCCCAAGCCAGGGTTAATCGTATATATCCAGGCCCTGATGATTTTTGCGTGTCATTCTCATCGGTCATACTTAAATTGTCTATGTATATTCACGAACAAAGCAAAAGTGTCTACGAATATACATAGACGATGACGCCATGAGAAAGTTCGAGAACTTCGTAGCAGAGGGTTTTCTAGGCCCGTGCCTTTCCCTCTCACTACGAGTGTTATAGTTATAGTTAATAGCCTAGGATGTTAGTAGTGCAAGTTCGCTCGGGAATAGATAGAGATAGGTCCCGGCGGACTATAAAAGCAGTCCACGTCCAGCGTTAGAGTTCATACTTTCACTAAGAACATAAGAAAAACAAGGACGAAGAGGACTAAAGACTGCTTATATCGTAAACCTAAGGATAAAGCTACTACTACCGAATTTCGGGATTTTATGATTTTTTTGGCGCCAAAACTGGGATAATCATTTTTTTGGGCCGACTTTTGGATTTGGAGAGTAAGGACCGAATTTTGGGAAATTCGAGGGACCCTATAATATAAGCGGCTGGAAGGGCCCTTCAAGGATTGTCTTGACTAACAGGGGATCGACGTTGATCATAGGACGGCGCTCTCTCTCAGCGAAAAGGAAGTGTGATAACGGCTGTAACTTTGGTAGGACCAGGTACCCCGTTATCAGTGCGACTTTGTCGTACAGTACTAGGCTTAAAAGGACTTGGGCTCAGAAGACGTGCGGACACGCTAACGTGGGATTTGTCCCAGTGGATCGAACGGCGTTTAGAGCAGGTTATTAAGTAGAAACTCACTTTGTGGGAAAAGTAAGGGCCTTACTTTTCTAAAGCCCAGGGTTGTTTGCGGCTCCGCTTTTAACCTTCGCAAACGATAGGGCCTCTGAGTTAGTAATGTCTCGGACACGTTGGGCACAGCTGAGGATCACTAAAAGAGCATAAACTAAGATATGTCGGGCCAAGGACACAGTACGCCAAACCTGCCGGCCCAATCGGCTGAACAGGTCTGGGTAAACCCTAAAACCCTAAACCCTATAACCCTGAACATGGAGGCCGAGTTGGTACAAATTAGGGATAATTTGGCCGGCCTGGCACAATATCAACAACAAGTTGCTAACTTACAGCAGCAAGTGGAGGGTGCCAACATGGCGCAATATCAACAACAGATTGCTGAGCTACAGCAACAAATACAGCAACTGTTGGGTCGACCGCAACGAGCTGCAGTCGGGAGGCCCACACTGAAACTTAATAAACCTGACGTCTATGGAGGAAAGGCAGATGTATCGGCAGTGCGGGAATGTCTTTACCGTATGGAGCAGATATTTGCCGCGGAAGGAGGGTGCCAGAGCATATAAAACTCCAGTATGCAAGCACATTCTTGAATGGCCGTGCTCTGGCGTGGTTCAGGAAGAACCAGGGCAGCATAGCGCAGTGGGCCGATCTCAGCCAGCAGATACAAGACATGTTTTTGCTACCGAACTGGCAGACGGAGTGTAGAGAAAAGTTGATGGCGATTAGTCAGACCGGCGCTGTGCGAGCTTATACCGAGAAGTTTTAAGAGCTGTTACTTAATATACCAAACCTGCAAGAAAACGAGGCTGTGGCCATATACATCAAGGACTTGACAACCAGTTGAAGATGGAGGTACGCTTGAAATTGGCTAACGAAGACAGCTTAGTAGAGGAAATGAAACTTGCAGACATTGTAGGTTCGATCATTCAGAAGTCACGTGGTGCACGTGACAAGGCAGAGGGCGCAGTTCAGGGCAGAGATGAAAATGGCAGCAGATACAAGTGCAACAAGTATGGAAAGGCTGGCCATTTTGCCAAGGATTGCTTGTTTGACGGAGAGTGCCGAAGGTGTAGCAAGAAAGGCCACATGGCAACCGTATGCAAGCAGGCATGACGGAACGGGCCGATCGTACGACGGCTAGGAGATAGCAAACGAATTTGGCGAGAAGAGTTGCTAATTGACTGTCGTGCAGTATTGGCCATACTGGGCAGTGTGGCGGAGGTAAACTTGTTACCAAAGGGCTGGGCTGGTCCAAACTCGAAGCTAGAAGATCTATCGGCAGCTGGAGAGAGCTGGTTTGATGGGTTTGGTGGGCATACCCGATCGTATGGACGGGTTGATCTCATAGTTGGGTTTGCTGGCAACGAGAGTCAGCTGACATTCCATAGGATTGACGCCAAGGTATTGGAGGTTTCTTTACTTGGGTGACCATGGATACGAGATTATGTACTTGGGTCGTCGCTGACAGTCAGGACAAGAACAGACTAAGTATTGAAGTTCGAGGAAGACTTGGCTTGGGGACCATTGGAGTCGCCCAGGAACGAAGTGCTTCCTGCGGAGGAATGGATGACTTCGGTAATTCAGGATTTGCTGACAGAGGCTGCATGGATAGATGGCGAAGAGTCTACCATCACGGGGGCTGAGCATGAGATCGTGTTACAAGACGGTGCTAGCCCTGTTTACATATACTATGAGGAAAAAAATTCTCAGAAGAGAGAAGCCATCAGGACTGAAGTTCATCGTATGCTTAAGGAACACGTCATTGAGGAATGTGTCTGGAAGACTGATTGGAACCTGCAGCCGCTGACGGTCCCTAAGAAGGAGCCTGGCACATGGCGTTTTGTGCAAATTTGGTGCCATTGAATCGGCAAGTAAAGTTTCGGTCGTTCCCAGTGCCGAAGGAAGAGGACTTGGTGCGGAGTGCATAGAAGTGTAAATATTTCTCTAAGTTGGATATGGCACGTGGCTATTGGCAGGTGGAACTCGCACATGAGTCACGGAAGTACACCACGTTCACTTTTGAAGGGAAGCGATATCGATGCCAATGGGGTTGGTTGATTCGGGATTTACATTCCAATCCCTGATGGAAGAGATTTTAGGAGATCTTGAAGGAGTCTTCATATATATTGATGATGTCATCCTAGGATCTATAACCGAGGAAACACATGTTACCTTACTGAAGGAGGTAGTACGCAGACTGAAAGAACGGAATGTCAACGTCCGTCTGGCGAAGTGTGAATTCATGAAGTTAAAGGTAGAGTTCCTTGGGCGGATTATTGAAAGTGAGTCCTCGTCAATTAAGGACGAGGCCGCACAGACTCTGCGGACAATGCGAATGCCCGAGAGCAAAGAAGAGCTACGTAGTCTATATGCCACAGCTAACTGGTGGCATAGATATGTACCGGACTTCTCCTTAGTCTTAGAACCGTTGGCTAGACTTTTGAAGATGGGAGTAACTTTTGAGTGGGGAGTAGAGCAACAGCGTGCGTGAGATAGGTTCCTCGAGGTGTTGGATCAGGCACCAGCGTTAGCTTCCCCACAAGAGGATGACGTGCTAATACTACGCACGGACGTTAGTAGGATGGGCTGTGGGGCAGCACTGTACGTTACTAGAACCGAAGGTGTAGTACCGGTATCTTTTGCATCGACACGATGGAACTCAGCGCAACACTTGTATTCGATCACAGAGTTAGAGGCATTAGTTGTCGTCTGGACTTTTGATCGCTGGTCGACTATACTTGATAGACCACCTGGTCAAGTCTATGTAGAAACCGACCATTTGCCGTTGTTAGGACTCTGGAAGCGTTTGGGTGATGATGATACTGTGCGAGGACGGCGAATTCGACAGTTACAAAACTTCAACTTTACACTTCCATATGTCAAGGGTAAAGAAATGGGCGACGCGGATACATTATCTAGACTCGCCGGGATTGATGATGATGCGGTTGCTGTGGTGGTAACGTTGCTAGGTGACGGGGATAAACCAACCACAAACGAGCTACTACTTGAGCTACATCAAGAACTTGCTCACGTTGGTTACAAGAGATTGGCTGACTTTTACCGAAAGGTCACCAATGACGAAGTGAAAGTGCAAGAATGCCGCAGAGTGATTCAGGATTGCAGGCCATGTGCACTTTTGCGACGCGACATGGCTCGAGGGTTGCCTGCTACTGTCGAAGAAGCCTGGTACTCCATGCAGCAAATTCACGTGGATGTGTTCTATATCGCGCGCAATCAGGAACAGGACACCCGGATGATTGTGCTAGCGCAAGATAAGTTCACAAAGTGGATTTGGGGCCATGAGTTGTCGAACAGGGAATCTCTGGTTACTTTAAGGGTAGTCATCGATATGTTGCTAACTTTTGGGATACCCAATGAAATTGTTGTTGACTTAGGCAAAGGATTCGATAACAACGACTTTGTTGGATTTTGGGCTCGATTGGGGGTGCATGCCTATGTTACCACAGTTGAGCGCCACGAGGCCAATGGTCAAATTGAGAGGGCCAACCGTACTATGAAGGACTGGTCAAACAAGAGTTCAGCCTCTGGTACGGCGAAGAGTATATTGGAGGTGATACTCGCATATAACCGAACGATTCATGCGGGATCTGATTGTTTTCCAATTGAACTAGTGATGTGGGGTCAAGATGGGACTTTATGGAAAATCTTGGATTTGGCCCGCAAGAATTTTCTGAAGGCACAAGCGAAACGCATTGCAAATGCCACAGCTACTGCAACCGAGCTTGAGCCGCTCGAGGTTGGTAACATTGTGTGGAAGTGTCGAGACTCCATACAACACAAGGATCAGACTGCGTGGGTTGAGAAAGACTTATTCGTAGTCCGTGGCCCGTATGACGGGGAACATTACAATGTTCGGGCACGAGGTGGTCGAACTGTGAGAGCCCATCGTAAACAGGTCAAGCTAGCCGTCGGTAGCCAAGAAGACAGGTCGGCCCCAGTGCAAGTACTAGTTACCTTGAAGGAGTACTTGCACACATTTGAATGGTTCCGGGCTATTGCTGAACGGTTCGAACGATATATCCAAACGAAGTCTGGAAAGTGTGGTTCAAGTATTCATCGCATTTCTTGACTACGCTGCAGAAATATCGCCCTGACACTTGGAAAGATTTGGACCCGGAAGATGTTAAGGAGGACTTTATGAAGAAATCTCCGAAGTCTTGTGATCGATTCAAGTCATACATCCGGGTCATCCATCAGTTCGTCAATGATGAGAACAATGGACGCCAGAAGCGCTTAGCACCGGCACATACTTAGGCTGGCGATAGACCCCGGCGGACTATAAAAGCAGTCCACGTCCAGCGTTAGAGTTCAGACTTTCACTAAGAACATAAGAAAAACAGGGACGAAGAGGACTAAAGACTGCTTATATCGTAAACCTAAGAACAAAGCTACTAACTTCCCCATATTTATTTTTCACTTCCCCATATTTATTTTTCAGGACGGACCTTTGATTCAAATTTTCGTCTCCGAAACGTAAATCTCGGTGAACAGTAGGTCACCAGCGTAGAACTGAATGCCACTTTCAAAAATCCTACAGACCCCACCAAAACGTTGACTTGAAATTTGGATTTTCAATCAAAAAATAAATATAAGTAAAATCCAGTAGGGAGTCTGGGGACCCACAGTCCCACAGCCCCACAGTCCCACATCCGCGAAAAATGTCGGGCCTGGCCGAATCCATAATTGAGACGTTCGTCCCCAACGACTCCTTACTCATTGACCAATGGAAACTGGACATACAAAAATCGATCACAAACCTCTCTGTCCAGGTCAGTACTCTACAGGCCAATCTCAATCAAATTTTGGGACCGGCTCTAACAGCCCCGAACAATGATGGGCCCATCTCCAAGGAGCCTTTGACTGATGACCAATGGAAATCAACCATACACCAAATGCTCACTAACCTCTGTGCAAAAACAACCAACCTTGAACCCGAACTCCGGGACCTTAAATCCCAAACCCGTGCACCTATAGATAAAGACATACCCAACACTTTCCTATTTGGCTCCACTAGCCCGCCTGCTCCGCCTGCAAAAAGACCGCGGTCACAGGCGCCCAATAGCAGCAGTGAGCCTCCCAGCTACCGCTCAAAAGTGGACAAACCTGCAAAACCGAGCCCTAAAAAACGCCCGACCCCACCAGCTTCTCAGTCCCAACCGCAGCTGCCAGTAGCCGAACACCTTTTGACGAAAGTGGTGGGCCGCCCGATGCCGGACAAAACTCTTCATGAAATGGATGACATAACTCTGGCATGGCTCTTCTTCCGAGCAATTTTCCCTAGCGGCAAGCCCCCATCCCAATCAGTATTTGAAAAATACTGGCATGCCCAACCAGTCCTCAATCGCCACCACTTTCTCTGGTATCTTCCGTCTAAATCGGTATCTCAGCCAAATCGCCGCGGAAGCTCCACCAGTTTCATCTGCCTTTGTGTTCCTAGCGACGCTGTCGCCCAGGTGAAACGACATGCAGCACTTACGTGGAAATGGCAGCTTGATGAAAACATCAACCCCCGCTCCCAACAACATCCCGACGCTACGACAGCAGCTTTAATCCACTATCTCCGCACCAAACGGGAGGCCCGCTGCATACATGAACGAGCGCCAAAAATTCTTGCTCGCAGTATTGATACACTACTGAGCCCACTTGTCAACTTCACTAACGCAGACATTCTCCAATCTACCGCGGATCGTCTCCAGAAGGGCTACCAACCAAAGCATGATGCAAACCTCTTCTCACCTAACCCGCGACTCCCGGCAAACGCTAAAGAATCAGCGCGTCGGTTTCCAACCAGATGTCGTGTGGGGAGATTTCAACTTCAAAGCCCGGAAGTATGGCCACGCATCTACAAACCACGGACTACGTATGAAAACGATTGAGACTACTCTGCGTAATACGTGGCACTTGTACTACCTCTATGCTAGCGGCTCAACTGGTACAGAACATGCGTATCATCGACCTACCACTCCCGCCTCCCTCCAAACTTATAAGCTGACGGACTACGGTATCTGTGGTAACCACACCTTTGGACTCGATCTTCAAATATTTCCCACGAATAAAATCCATCGCCCCCAACAAATGCCAGCAATGCCACCGCTTCCGAACCAACGCCTTCCCTCCCATGGATATAAACAATATCGCCATCGACTGTATCACCTACGCAACAAATTATGCGCGCGACCATTCCAAGCCGAAATCCGGGCGCACCAGAACCTACTACGGTCGTATCTCACTTTACATGGACCAGCGGAAGGGCTGCTACGGATCCTTGACCGTATCTGGCGCTATGCCACTAACCCACATATCTTTGGAGGGTCCCTGGGTTCAGCGGCTGCCAAACCACTCGTTCCGCTCACGTCTGACCGCCCAAAGCAGTGCTCAGATGTTCAAAAATATTGCCTACCAACGTCGGTCTCCGCGCCAACCCTGCATACCGGGTACCGATGATACAGGCGCTACCCTCGCTGGTTAATTTTGAGGCCCTATTCAACTCTACAAACCCGTACGTGGTTCCACCGGATACCGAACCCTCTCCTGATGCCACTTCCACCATACGCCCCGACAATGTAATGGAGACAATACTACGCTATGCCAATAAAAGACCCGGCCCCGACGGAATCCACATCCTTCCTCTGAAGGCCGCAGTGGAGCGCTCTACCAAACGCCGGACATTAGGTCGTCCCGACGCCAATAGCCCACTGATTAGACTCCTTGCCGAAGCATTCACTAAGCTACTGAAGGCGGGTACCTTCCCTGCAGCCCTGAACTGCAGCCTCCTGACAGCGCACCCAAAGAAAGCCGATGCAGATATCACCTACCCCGCTGACTTCCGCCCCATCACGCTTACGTAAATAGTCAGACGCATCTTTGAAAAGTGCTTTCTTAATCTGATTACGAGCCACCCCGGCTCTGCTACCCATGCTACCCAAGCTGGCTTCAAATCACGGTTCATCTGTCATACCCAAGCACATGCCGCCATGGAATCTGAGACACAATCAGAAGAGGAGTGGAACGACGTCTGTCTGGACATAACCAAGGCATACGACAAGGTCGCTCTCCTACGCCTATGAGTACTTCTGCGCCACGCTGGAATGCCCGAAAACTGAATCAACTGCCCCCCGCGCGCTGTTTGGGAGGGTCCCTACCCGAGTGACATACCGCGGCAGGCTCTCGTCTTTGTTCCATATTAGCTGTCACGCTAGCATAATTTCGGCCCAAGCTCTTTCGCTTATTTATTTGTCGATGATGTAAACTTCGATGGAAATTACTAGGTTTCAAACTATATTAAACTAAAATACAATTTAGTCAGTTAGGATTTATCAGTGGTAGCTTGTGTAAGAATGATCGGGACTGCCTCTTGTTAAGAGCCTAAATATCCTCGATCACACAGGGCGTACCTCTAGCTGTTCTTTATTGAATAATTTTCACTATCAGTACTAAGTGTTCATGACCACATGCCTAATTTGTAGATAGACATAATAACGTAGGTCACGTTAATACATTAGCTGATATAAATAAAGTTCCATCTGAAGAAAAGTTAAAAAAAGAAAAAGACTTATTGGATTTTGGAGATTGGCAGGAGGACCAAAATCTATAAGTAGTAGCTCGGAGATTATAAAATTTAGTTTATGATATCCTACATCTACTAATGTCTCAAATAGGTCCAAGTAGATGAGTCATACCAAATACTCAGGCTATTGGAGCCATCAAAGTCAATTTAGAACACTTTGGAAATATTGGAAAAAGAGCTTGTATTAAATTATTTAAAAGCAAATAAAAACCAATGTATTATCTCAATTGATCTTGATATTTTAGACTGACCGGAGGCCGTATTTCTACATAGCCCCCAGTAGCTTTTAGAGCTACGAACGTACGTTAAGATACGATCTAGTTGGTAAAGCGAAAACCATAACGGTTTCGGTCATGACTTATCGAGTAAGTATGTGCCTATATGTACGAGTTCAAGACTCATGTTGTACTCTATGTCGTTTAGTATTTGGTCCAGTAACCATTTCCGATGTAGGCGCTTTACGTTTATTATTTGGTAAGGTAATAGCCAAAGGCTGTTCTTCATTAGTAGGTAAGTTTGAACAATTTTCTGCACTGTTGGTAAGCAGATCAGAAAGTTTAGTCACGTAGGAAGTAGGTGGCAAATAGGGAATTTCAGATCCGTCAGGGTTTTTTAGTCACCTGAGGAAACCCTTTTCGTTTATCTCGTGTGTTCTTATGTAAACGCTTATTCCATTTCTTATTAAAGATACGAAGAAAGTCGCGAGATTCACGAAATGCATCGGAGGTTAGCCAAGCTACTGTCCCATCCATGAAACGGGTCTTGTAGTAAGTGTAACCGTCTTCGGATGTTTTGTCAATTATATCTTTGACTTGTGACTCCATAACTGGTACATCAGAATCAAATGAGCGAGCGAATGAGAGTTCGGAGGTAGGGATACGGTGAGTGCCTAGATTAGTTGCGCTAGTACCATCAATGTTATTCACTTCGTAAGTATCACTCTTCTCATCATGGTAGGAAATAACAAAAGGTCCTATCGTCTTAGAAGAGAGTTCGGTAACGTTTGCGTTTCGATTTATAATGTTAACGTAATCGCCGACTTTGAACTGAACAATGTTCTTAGTGTTATTCCATCGGTCATACGCTTTAAGTAGGACGCGATTTTTTGTGCTCGAGTAAACAGGGGGTAAACAACGTTCTGCATATGCTCAATCTTTTGTAGCCACGGGGTAATGTGTTTCTCGGGCGCAGTTTTATCAAACGTTGCTTGTAATTCACTATAGCGGCCAAAGAAATAGTGAAACGGGAGTGTTCCAGTTTGAGGATTCATGCAGTTATTCATTTGAGTCTGAACCCATATCAAATGATAAGGCCACATATCCTCAACGTCGTCTAGTGCGGTACGCAAGAGTTTCTTAAGTTCTCTATGACGTGTCTCATTTGCACCCTGCGTTTGAGGTTTGTAAGGAATACCACGCCTATGGGTCATGCCTGATACGAGTATAAGTGCCTCCATTACGTCGGTACAAAACTCACTACCGTTATCAGAACATAGTACTCGGGGAAACCGAAGTCATTAAAGACGTGATAGCATAATTCTGCCACTGTTTGTGGACGTTTGTTCGGTATTGCATAAAGCAAGTTATAGCCCGAAGCCACACATAAGAAATGACAGATATATACATCGCCAGTATGCTTGGATCGCGGAGTTTAACCAAATCGACTATGACTCGGCGCATCGGTTGGTCTTCTGTCACACTTTTTTTAGGGGTGCCCAACCGTATCGCTTGATCTGGTTCTTTTCACAATCAGTACAGCGTCGGTATACTTCACGTATGGTTTCTTTCAGCGCCGGGTGATCAAGCCCTGCACGAATAGCCATTTTATAAGTATGCTCATATGCTCGATGCGTTAAATTATGTATAATTTTAACTCTACTTTCGAGCTCCTCTAAGTCAGTCAGATTCTGCGTAACGCTGGCTGGATGAACCATAGTCCTGTTGGAAAGGGCAACCTCAGTATTAGAAGGGGTAGACTCCTGAGATACATAATTGACAACATTGGATTGTTGAAGTATCTTCTTCAGTTGTTTCGCAACTCCTGGCTGTTCTTTAAGCAGCGCTTTAAGTAGTTGAGTGCGAGCTTCAGGTTCTCTTAGAGTTTTGAGTCTTTGATCCATGGCCTTAGCTAGTTCCATGTTTTTTACGATCTAATGCCGTTTCAATCGGCATTACCTCGACTGCAATCTTGTTGGGTGCATGTGTTGTACGAGTCTTGAGCTTTTGTTCAAACTCTTTAGACTCCTTTAGTTTAGCTAAGAATTCGGTTGAGGGTTTCCACTTAGTGGTACCTGCCCGATGCGACAAACAATGGTGTGTGTTTCCAAGGTGTCTTCTTAATAGAATAGGATCCCTGATACAAAAACGTGTCGGTTTCACGGTCGACATAAATAGGTTCGTCTTGAATCATATTAATTAAATGACGTATCCATGGGTCGGAGTTACGTAAGGGACAACACAGCGTAATGGTAGATTTAGTAATATTAACATAATTTAACAACTGTGCGATAAGTTGACAAGGTGGGTTAGCCCACGCATTATACTTTGATAAGTCAAGCTGAAATGCATCACCTTTAGGATGAGTCAACGACCTATATTCAGAAACCTGTTTGCTATGTTCTGCGGCGAACATATCAACAGTAAATGGACCCCATCGTGATTGAGCGAGGTTAAGCCATTCTTATTTAGCATTCAATCGGTTGCTAATAACTCCTTGACTGTTTTCTGGTAGTCGGGCACAAGTCGAGAGAGCATGTCAGGAAGATGGTTATGTATTCCTGGTATGTGTGTTATATTAAAAGCGAACTTGGCAATAATGTCATGCCAGCGGCTCACCAACTGTGAATCAGGGTTTATATCTTTTAAGTATGTTAAAGACTTTTGATCACAGGCGACAGTAAAAAGTAACTTCCATAAAGGTAGTCTTTAAACTGTCTTAGCGCAGTAACTATAGCAAGGAGCTCTTGTTTAACGGTAGGGTAATTCCGTTGACTCTTATTATAACTTTTGCTAAAGAATTGTATGTAGCGCGGTTTACCATTTATCGTTTGGTAAAGCACTCCACCTACCGCTCGATCTGAAGCGTCGGTTGCTACTTGGAATGGGACACCATCCACAGGGTACTGCATGATGGGTGCGTCCAATACTTTACTTTTGACTAGTTTAAATGCATCATCACATTCTTTAGTCCAGAGCTTTTCCAAAGGTTCTTTGTGCAGCCGTAGGTGACTGAAAGGATTTAAGTAATGAGAAAGATGCGGTACCGAATCCGAGAAGAAGTTAACAAACCCACACACAGAGTTCACATCTCTTCCAGTAATGGTGTTGATAAATCCAACAGAAACTGTTTCTTGCCAGGATCAATTTCTACCCCTGCTGCAGATACTTTGTAGCCAAGTAAGTGTATAGTATCTTTAGCAAAAGAACACTTGTCTTCGTTAATATTAATTTTAGCATGATTAAGTCGCTTTAAGACTTCTTTAACGAGTTTAGCATGTTCATGTGCTGTCTTTGTAAAGATAACTATATCATCTAAATAGACTGATACGTTATACGACAGGTCCGCAAATAGCTCCATCATAACTTGTTGGAAGAAAGAAGGTAATATGTGTAAGCCTTCAGGTGCACCTTTAAACTGGTACTTCTTACCTTGCCAAGTAAAGGAAAAGTATTTCCTATGAGGCTCATATATCTGTAGTTGATGGAATGCAGCTTTTAAGTCTATCTTGGAAAAGATAGTCACACCCTCCATTTTGCGTAGTATCTCGCTTATCTTAGGTAAGGGAAAACTATGTTGCGGAATTAGTTTGTTGATTGGCGACAGGTCTTGTACTACTCTTGTTTTACTAAACGTTCCATCAGATTTATATTGATCGACCGCTAAGAGAGCTAAGTTGACTGGGGTTGCATCATAATTGATTTCAATTAGACCCTGTTTTAACCAATCTTCGATTTGGGGTGTCTCCAACTCACGTAGTTATGTGAAGGACACTTTAACTTAGAGAAGTCGACGTTTGTTAAGTCAAGTCTAACGTACCCATTAGAGAACTTAAACATGCACCAGTCAGTTATTGCAATCTTTGTAAACTTCGATGGAAATTACTAGGTTTCAAACTATATTAAACTAAAATACTATTTAGTCAGTTAGGATTTAGCAGTGGTAGCTTGTGTAAGAATGATCGGGACTGCCTCTTGTTAAGAGCCTAAATATCCTCGATCACACAGGGCGTACCTCTAGCTGTTCTTTATTGAATAATTTTCACTAGAAGTACTAAATGTTCATGACCACTTGCCTAATTTGTAAATAGACATAATAACGTAAGTCACGTTAATACATTAGCTGATATAAATAAAGTTCCATCTGAAGAAAAGTTAAAAAAAGAAAAAGACTTATTGGATTTTGGAGATTGGCGGGAGGACCAAAATCAATAAGTAGTAGTTCGAGATTATAAAATTTAGTTTATAATATCCTACATCTACTAATGTCTCAAATAGGTCCAAGTAGATGAGTCATACCAAATACTCAGGCTATTGGAGCCATCAAAGTGAATTTAGAACACTTTGGAAATATTGGAAAAAGAGCTTGTACTAATTATTTAAAATACAAATAAAACCAATGTATTATCTCAATTGATCTTGATATTTTTAGACTGACCGGAGCCGTATTTCTACATAGCCCCCAGTAGCTTTTAGAACTACGAACGTACGTTAAGGTACGATCTAGTTGGTAAAGCGAAAACCAAAGTAAAAAAACGGTTTCGGTCATGACTTATCGAGTAAGTATGTGCCTATATGTACGAGTTCAAGACTCATGTTGTACTCTATGTCGTTTAGTATTTGGTCCAGTAACCATTTCCGATGTAGGCGCCTTACGTTTATTATTTGGTAAGGTATTAGCCAAAGGCTGTTCTTCATTAGTAAGTAAGTTTGAACAATTTTCTGCACTGTTGGTAAGCAGATCAGAAAGTTTAGTCACGTAGGAAGTAGGTGGCAAATAGGGAATTTCAGATCCGTCAGGGTTTGTAGTCACCTGAGGAAACCCTTTTCGTTTATCTCGTGTGTTCTTATGTAAACGCTTATTCCATTTCTTATTAAAGATACGAAGAAAGTCGCGAGATTCACGAAATGCATCGGAGGTTAGCCAAGCTACTGTCCCATCCATGAAACGGGTCTTGTAGTAAGTGTAACCGTCTTCGGATGTTTTGTCAATTATATCTTTGACTTGTGACTCCATAACTGGTACATCAGAATCAAATGAGCGAGCGAATGAGAGTTCGGAGGTAGGGATACGGTGAGTGCCTAGATTGGTTGCGCTAGTACCATCAATGTTATTCACTTCGTAAGTATCACTCTTCTCATCATGGTAGGAAATAACAAAAGGTCCTATCGTCTTAGAAGAGAGTTCGGTAACGTTGGCGTTTCGATTTATAATGTTAACGTAATCGCCGACTTTGAACTGAACAATGTTCTTAGTGTTATTCCATCGGTCATACGCTTTAAGTAGGACGCGATTCTTGTGCTCGAGTAAACAGGGGTAAACAACGTTCTGCATATGCTCGATCTTTTGAAGCCACGGGGTAGCGTGTTTCTCGGGCGCAGTTTTATCAAACGTTGCTTGTAATTCACTATAGCGGCCAAAGAAATAGTGAAACGGAGTGTTCCAGTTTGAGGATTCATGCAGTTATTCATTTGAGTCTGAACCCATTTCAAATGATAAGGCCACATATCCTCAACGTCGTCTAGTGCGGTACGCAAGAGTTTCTTAAGTTCTCTATGACGTGTCTCATTTGCACCCTGCGTTTGAGGTTTGTAAGGAACACCACGCCTATGGGTCATGCCTGATACGAGTATAAGTGCCTCCATTACGTCGGTACAAAACTCACTACCGTTATCAGAACATAGTACTCGGGGAAACCGAAGTCATTAAAGACGTGATAGCATAATTCTGCCACTGTTTGTGGACGTTTGTTCGGTATTGCATAAAGCAAGTTATAGCCCGAAGCCACACATAAGAAATGACAGATATATACATCGCCAGTATGCTTGGATCGCGGGAGTTTAACCAAATCGACTATGACTCGGCGCATCGGTTGGTCTTCTGTCACACTTTTTTAGGGGTGCCCAACCGTATCGCTTGATCTGGTTCTTTTCACAATCAGTACAGCGTCGGTATACTTCACGTATGGTTTCTTTCAGCGCCGGGTGATCAAGCCCTGCACGAATAGCCATTTTATAAGTATGCTCATATGCTCGATGCGTTAAATTATGTATAATTTTAACTCTACTTTCGAGCTCCTCTAAGTCAGTCAGATTCTGCGTAACGCTGGCTGGATGAACCATAGTCCTGTTGGAAAGGGCAACCTCAGTATCAGGAGGGTAGAGTCCTGAGATACATAATTGACAACATTGGATTGTTGAAGTATCTTCTTCAGTTGTTTCGCCACTCCTGGCTGTTCTTTAAGCAGCGCTTTAAGTAGTTGAGTGCGAGCTTCAGGTTCTCTTAGAGTTTTGAGTCTTTGATCCATGGCCTTAGCTAGTTCCATGTTTTTACGATCTAATGCCGTTTCAATCGGCATTACCTCGACTGCAATCTTGTTGGGTGCATGTGTTGTACGAGTCTTGAGCTTTTGTTCAAACTCTTTAGACTCCTCTAGTTTAGCTAAGAATTCGGTTGAGGGTTTCCACTTAGTGGTACCTGCAGGACCGATGCGACAAACAATGGTGTGTTTCCAAGGCGTCTTCTTAATAGAATAGGATCCCTGATACAAGAACGTGTCGGTTTCACGGTCGACATAAATAGGTTCGTCTTGAATCATATTAATTAAATCACGTATCCATGGGTCGGAGTTACGTAAGGGACAACACAGCGTAATGGTAGATTTAGTAATATTAACATAATTTAACAACTGTGCGATAAGTTGACAAGGTGGGTTAGCCCACGCATTATGCTTTGATAAGTCAAGCTGAAATGCATCACCTTTAGGATGAGTCAACGACCTATATTCAGAAACCTGTTTGTTATGTTCTGCGGCAAACATATCAACAGTAAATGGACCCCATCGTGATTGAGCGAGGTTAAACCATTTCTTATTTAGCATCCAATCGGTTGCTAATAACTCTTTGACTGTTTTCTGGTAGTCGGGCACAAGTCGAGAGAGCATGTCAGGAAGATGGTTATGTATTCCTGGAATGTGTGTTATATTAAAGGCGAACTTGGCAATAATGTCATGCCAGCGGCTCACCAACTGTGAATCAGGGTTCATATCTTTTAAGTATGTTAAAGACTTTTGATCACAGGCGACAGTAAAGTAACTTCCATAAAGGTAGTCTTTAAACTGTCTTAGCGCAGTAACTATAGCAAGGAGCTCTTGTTTAACGGTAGGGTAATTACGTTGACTCTTATTATAACTCTTGCTAAAGAATTGTATGTAGCGCGGTTTACCATTTATCGTTTGGTAAAGCACTCCACCTACCGCTCGATCTGAAGCGTCGGTTGCTACTTGGAACGGGACACCATCCACAGGGTACTGCATGATGGGTGCGTCCATTACTTTACTTTTGACTAGTTTAAATGCATCATCACATTCTTTAGTCCAAAGCTTTCCCAAAGGTCCTTTGTGCAGCCGTAGGTGACTGAAAGGCTTTAAGTAATGAGAAAGATGCGGTACCGAATCCGAGAAGAAGTTAACAAACCCACACACAGAGTTCACATCTCTTCCAGTAATTGGTGTTGATAAATCCAACAGAAACTGTTTCTTGCCAGGATCAATTTCTACCCTGCTGCAGATACTTTGTAGCCAAGTAAGTGTATAGTATCTTTAGCAAAAGAACACTTGTCTTCGTTAATCTTAAGTTTAGCATGATTAAGTCGCTTTAAGACTTCTTTAACGAGTTTAGCATGTTCACGTGCTGTCTTTGTAAAGATAACTATATCATCTAAATAGACTGATACGTTATACGACAGGTCCGCAAATAGTTCCATCATAACTTGTTGGAAGAAAGAAGGTAACATGTGTAAGCCTTCAGGTGCACCTTTAAACTGGTACTTCTTACCTTGCCAAGTAAAGGAAAAGTATTTCCTATGAGGCTCATATATCTGTAGTTGATGGAATGCAGCTTTTAAGTCTATCTTGGAAAAGATAGTCGCACCCTCCATTTTGCGTAGTATCTCGCTTATCTTAGGTAAGGGAAAACTATGTTGCGGAATTAGTTTGTTGATTGGCGACAGGTCTAGTACTACTCTTGTTTTTTACTAAACGTTCCATCAGATTTATATTGATCGACCGCTAAGAGAGCTAAGTTAACTGGGGTTGCATCATAATTGATTTCAATTAGACCCTGTTTTAACCAATCTTCGATTTGGGTTTTGACAACGTCTTTGTGTCTCCAACTCACGTAGTTATGTGAAGGACACTTTAACTTAGAGAAGTCGACGTTTGTCAAGTCAAGTCTA
>LUCW03001554.1:0-23848 GCA_001586965.3 Sphaeroforma sirkka | reverse complement strand
GGCACATGGCGTTTTGTTGCAAATTTGGTGCTAAAATGAGATTGGCAAATAAAGTTTCGGTCGTTCCCAGTGCCGAAGGAAGAAGCTTTGTGCGAGTGCATCAGTATAAGTATTTTCTAAGTTGGATATGGCACGTGGCTATTGGCAGGTGAAACTTGCACATGAGTCACGGAAGTACGCCACGTTTACTCTTGAAGGTGAGCGATATCGATACTTGAAGATGCCAATGGGATTGGCTGATTCGAGATTTACATTCCAATCCTTGATGGAAGATATTTTAGGAGATCTCGAAGGAGTCTTCATATATATATATATATAGATGATGTCATCCTAGGATCTATGACCGAGGAAGGACATGTTACCTTACTGAAGGAGGTATTACGCAGACTGAAAGAACAAAATGTCAATGTTCGTCTGGCGAAGTGCGAATTCATAAAGTTGAAGGTAGAGTTCCTTGGGCGTATTATTGGAAGTGCGTCCTCGTCAATTATAGACGATGCCGCACAGACTCTGCAGACAATGCAAAAGGCCGAGAGCAAAGAAGAGCTACGTAGTCTATATACCACAGCTAGCTGGTGGCATAGACATGTACCGGACTTCTTTAGTCTTAGAACCGTTGGCTAGACTTTTGAAGAAGGGAGTAACTTTTGAGTGGGGAATGGAGCAACAACTTGCGTGGGATAAATTCCTCGAGGTGTTGGAGCAGGCACCGGCGTTGACTTCAGCACAAGAGGATGACGTGCTAATACTACGCACGGATGCTAGTAGGATGAGCTGTGGGGCAGCACTGTACGTTACTAGAACAGAGGGTGTAGTACCGGTATCCTTTGCATCAGCACGATGGAACTCAGCGCAGCAGTTGTATTCGATCACACAGTTAGAGACATTAGCTGTCGTCTGGGCTTTTGATCGCTGGTCGATTATACTTGATAGACCACCTGGTCAATTCTATGTAGAAACCGACTATTTGCCGTTGTTAGGACTCTAGATGCATTTGGGTGTTGATGATACAGTGTGATGACGGCGAATCTGACGTTGGTTTCTACAGTTACAAAATTTCAACTTTACACTTTCATATGTCAAGGGTAAAGAAATGGGCGACGCGGATACATTATTTAGACTCGCCGGGATTGATGATGAGGCGGTTGCTGTGGTGATGACGTTGCTAGGTGACGGGGATAAACCAAATCCACAAACGAGCTACTACTTGAGCTACATCAAGTCAGGATCTTGCTCACGTTGGTTACAAGAGATTGGCTGACTTTTACCGAAAGGTCACCAATGACGAAGTGAAAGAGCAAGAAATGCCGCAGAGTGATTCAGGATTGAAGGCCATGTGCACTTATGCGACGCGACATGGCTCGGGGGTTGCCTGCTACTGTCGAAGAAGCCTGGTACTCCATGCAGCGAATTCACGTGGATGTGTTCTATATCGCGCGCAATCAGGAACAGGACACCTGGATGATTGTGCTAGCGCAAGATAAGTTCACAAAGTGGATTTGGGGCCATGAGTTGTCGAACAGGGAATCTCTGGTTACTTTAAGGGTAGTCATCGATATGTTGCTAACTTTGGGATACCCAATGAAATTGTTGTTGACTTAGGCAAAGGATCTGATAACAACGACTTTGTTGGATTTTGGGCTCGATTGGGGGTGCATGCCTATGTTACCACAGTTGAGCGCCACGAGGCCAATGGTCAAATTGAGAGGGCCAACCGTACTATGAAGGACTGGTCAAACAAGAGTTCAGCCTCTGGTACGGCGAAGAGTATATTGAGGTGATACTCGCATATAACCGAACGATTCATGCGGGATCTGATTGTTTTCCATTGAACTAGTGATGTGGGGTCAAGATGGGACTTTATGGAAAATCTTGGATTTGGCCCGCAAGAATTTTCTGAAGGCACAAGCGAAACGCATTGCAAATGCCACAGCTACTGCAACCGAGCTTGAGCCGCTCGAGGTTGGTAACATTGTGTGGAAGTGTCGAGACTCCATACAACACAAGGATCAGACTGCGTGGGTTGAGAAAGACTTATTCGTAGTCCGTGGCCCGTATGACGGGGAACATTACAATGTTCGGGCACGAGGTGGTCGAACTGTGAGAGAGCCCATCGTAAACAGGTCAAGCTAGCCGTCGGTAGCCAAGAAGACAGGTCGGCCCCAGTGCAAGTACTAGTTACCTTGAAGGAGTACTTGCACACATTTGAATGGTTCCGGGCTATTGCTGAACGGTTCGAACGATATATCCAAACGAAGTTCGAAAGTGTGGTTCAAGTATTCATCGCATTTCTTGACTACGCTGCAGAAATATCGCCCTGACACTTGGAAAGATTTGGACCCGGAAGATGTTAAGAGGACTTTATGAAGAAATCTCCGAAGTCTTGTGATCGATTCAAGTCATACATCCGGGTCATCCATCAGTTCGTCAATGATGAGAACAATGGACGCCAGAAGCGCTTAGCACCGGCACATACTTAGGCTGGCGATAGACCCCGGCGGACTATAAAAGCAGTCCACGTCCAGCGTTAGAGTTCAGACTTTCACTAAGAACATAAGAAAAACAGGGACGAAGAGGACTAAAGACTGCTTATATCGTAAACCTAAGAACAAAGCTACTAACTTCCCCATATTTATTTTTTTTTCACTTCCCCATATTTATTTTTTCAGGACGGACCTTTGATTCAAATTTTCGTCTCCGAAACGTAAATCTCGGTGAACAGTAGGTCACCAGCGTAGAACTGAATGCCACTTTCAAAAATCCTACAGACCCCACCAAAACGTTGACTTGAAATTTGGATTTTCAATCAAAAAAATAAATATAAGTAAAATCAGTAGGGAGTCTGGGGACCCACAGTCCCACAGCCCCACAGTCCCACATCCCGCGAAAAATGTCGGGCCTGGCCGAATCCATAATTGAGACGTTCGTCCCCAACGACTCTTTACTCATTGACCAATGGAAACTGGACATACAAAAAATCGATCACAAACCTCTCTGTCCAGGTCAGTACTCTACAGGCCAATCTCAATCAAATTTTGGGACCGGCTCTAACAGCCCCGAACAATGATGGGCTCCATCTCCCAAGGAGCCTTTGACTGATGACCAATGGAAATCAACCATACACCAAATGCTCACTAACCTCTGTGCAAAAAACAACCAACCTTGAACCCGAACTCCGGGACCTTAAATCCCAAACCCGTGCACCTATAGATAAAGACATACCCAACACTTTCCTATTTGGCTCCACTAGCCCGCCTGCTCCGCCTGCAAAAAGACCGCGGTCACAGGCGCCCAATAGCAGCAGTGAGCCTCCCAGCTACCGCTCAAAAGTGGACAAACCTGCAAAACCGAGCCTCTAAAAAAAACGCCCGACCCCACCAGCTTCAGTCCCAACCGCAGCTGCCAGTAGCCGAACACCTTTTGACGAAAGTGGTGGGCCGCCCGATGCCGGACAAAACTCTTCATGAAATGGATGACATAACCTGGCATGGCTCTTCTTCCGAGCAATTTTCCCTAGCGGCAAGCCCCATCCCAATCAGTATTTGAAAAATACTGGCATGCCCAACCAGTCCTCAATCGCCACCACTTTCTCTGGTATCTTCCGTCTAAATCGGTATCTCAGCCAAATCGCCGCGGAAGCTCCACCAGTTTCATCTGCCTTTGTGTTCCTAGCGACGCTGTCGCCCAGGTGAAACGACATGCAGCACTTACGTGGAAATGGCAGCTTGATGAAAACATCAACCCCGCTCCCAACAACATCCCGACGCTACGACAGCAGCTTTAATCCACTATCTCCGCACCAAACGGAGGCCCGCTGCATACATGAACGAGCGCCAAAAATTCTTGCTCGCAGTATTGATACACTACTGAGCCCACTTGTCAACTTCACTAACGCAGACATTCTCCAATCTACCGCGGATCGTCTCCAGAAGGGCTACCAACCAAAGCATGATGCAAACCTCTTCTCACCTAACCTGCGACTCCCGGCAAACGCTAAAGAATCAGCGCGTCGGTTTCCAACCAGATGTCGTGTGGAGATTTCAACTTCAAAGCCCGGAAGTATGGCCACGCATCTACAAACCACGGACTACGTATGAAAACGATTGAGACTACTCTGCGTAATACGTGGCACTTTGTACTACCTCTATGCTAAGGGCTCAACTGGTACAGAACATGCGTATCATCGACCTACCACTCCCGCCTCCCTCCCAAACTTATAAGCTGACGGACTACGGTATCTGTGGTAACCACACCTTTGGACTCGATCTTCAAATATTTCCCACGAATAAAATCCATCGCCCCCAACAAATGCCAGCAATGCCACCGCTTCCGAACCAACGCCTTCCCTCCCATGGATATAAACAATATCGCCATCGACTGTATCACCTACGCAACAAATTATGCGCGCGACCATTCCAAGCCGAAATCCGGGCGCACCAGAACCTACTACGGTCGTATCTCACTTTACATGGACCAGCGGAAGGGCTGCTACGGATCCTCGACCGTATCTGGCGCTATGCCACTAACCCACATATCTTTGGAGGGTCCCTGGGTTCATGGCTGCCAAACCACTGGTTCCGCTCCAAACCGCTGACCGCCCAAAGCAGTGCTCAGATGTTCAAAGATATTGCCTACCAACGTCGGTCTCCGCGCCAACCCTGCATACCGGGTACCGATGATACAGGCGCTACCCTCGCTGGTTAATTTTTGAGGCCCTATTCAACTCTACAAACCCGTACGTGGTTCCACCGGATACCGAACCCTCTCCTGATGCCACTTCCACCATACGCCCCGACAATGTAATGGAGGCACCACTACGCTATGCCAATAAAGACCTGGCCCTGACGGAATCCACATCCTTCCTCTGAAGGCCGCAGTGGAGCGCTCTACCAAACGCCGGACATTAGGTCGTCCGACGCCAATAGCCCACTGATTAGACTCCTTGCCGAAGCATTCACTAAGCTACTGAAGGCGGGTACCTTCCCTGCAGCCCTGAACTGCAGCCTCCTGACAGCGCACCCAAAGAAAGCCGATGCAGATATCACCTACCCCGCTGACTTCCGCCCCATCACGCTTACGTAAATAGTCAGACGCATCTTTGAAAAGTGCTTTCTTAATCTGATTACGAGCCACCCCGGCTCTGCTACCCATGCTACCCAAGCTGGCTTCAAATCACGGTTCATCTGTCATACCCAAGCACATGCCGCCATGAATCTGAGACACAATCAGAAGAGGAGTGGAACGACGTCTGTCTGGACATAACCAAGGCATACGACAAGGTCGCTCTCCTACGCTTATGGGTACTTCTGCGCCACGCTGGAATGCCCGAAAACTGGATCAACTGCCTCCGCGCGCTGTTTGGGAGGGTCCCTACCCGAGTGACATACCGCGGCAGCTCTCGTCTTTGTTCCATATTAGCTGTCACGCTAGCATAATTTCGGCCCAAGCTCTTTCGCTTATTTATTTGTCGATGATGTAAACTTCGATGGAAATTACTAGGTTTCAAACTATATTAAACTAAAATACAATTTAGTCAGTTAGGATTTAGCAGTGGTAGTTTGTGTAAGAATGATCGGGACTGCCTCTTGTTAAGAGCCTAAATATCCTCGATCACACAGGGCGTACCTCTAGCTGTTCTTTATTGAATAATTTTCACTAGAAGTACTAAGTGTTCATGACCACATGCCTAATTTGTAAATAGACATAATAACGTAAGGTCACGTTAATACATTAGCTGATATAAATAAAGTTCCATCTGAAGAAAAGTTAAAAAAAAAAAAAAAAGACTTATTGGATTTTGGAGATTGGCGGGAGGACCAAAATCTATAAGTAGTAGTTCGGAGATTATAAAATTTAGTTTATAATATCCTACATCTACTAATGTCTCAAATAGGTCCAAGTAGATGAGTCATACCAAATACTCAGGCTATTGGAGCCATCAAAGTGAATTTAGAACACTTTGGAAATATTGGAAAAGAGCTTGTACTAAATTATTTAAAATACAAATAAAAAAACCAATGTATTATCTCAATTGATCTTGATATTTTAGACTGACCGGAGGCCGTATTTCTACATAGCCCCCCAGTAGCTTTTAGAACTACGAACGTACGTTAAGATACGATCTAGTTGGTAAAGCGAAAACCAAAGTAAAACGGTTTCGGTCATGACTTATCGAGTAAGTATGTGCCTATATGTACGAGTTCAAGACTCATGTTGTACTCTATGTCGTTTAGTATTTGGTCCAGTAACCATTTCCGATGTAGGCGCTTTACGTTTATTATTTGGTAAGGTAATAGCCAAAGGCTGTTCTTCATTAGTAGGTAAGTTTGAACAATTTTCTGCACTGTTGGTAAGCAGATCAGAAAGTTTAGTCACGTAGGAAGTAGGTGGCAAATAGGGAATTTCAGATCCGTCAGGGTTTGTAGTCACCTGAGGAAACCCTTTTCGTTTATCTCGTGTGTTCTTATGTAAACGCTTATTCCATTTCTTATTAAAGATACGAAGAAAGTCGCGAGATTCACGAAATGCATCGGAGGTTAGCCAAGCTACTGTCCCATCCATGAAACGGGTCTTGTAGTAAGTGTAACCGTCTTCGGATGTTTTGTCAATTATATCTTTGACTTGTGACTCCATAACTGGTACATCAGAATCAAATGAGCGAGCGAATGAGAGTTCGGAGGTAGGGATACGGTGAGTGCCTAGATTGGTTGCGCTAGTACCATCAATGTTATTCACTTCGTAAGTATCACTCTTCTCATCATGGTAGGAAATAACAAAAGGTCCTATCGTCTTAGAAGAGAGTTCGGTAACGTTGGCGTTTCGATTTATAATGTTAACGTAATCGCCGACTTTGAACTGAACAATGTTCTTAGTGTTATTCCATCGGTCATACGCTTTAAGTAGGACGCGATTTTTGTGCTCGAGTAAACAGGGGTAAACAACGTTCTGCATATGCTCGATCTTTGTAGCCACGGGGTAGCGTGTTTCTCGGGCGCAGTTTTATCAAACGTTGCTTGTAATTCACTATAGCGGCCAAAGAAATAGTGAAACGGAGTGTTCCAGTTTGAGGATTCATGCAGTTATTCATTTGAGTCTGAACCCATTTCAAATGATAAGGCCACATATCCTCAACGTCGTCTAGTGCGGTACGCAAGAGTTTCTTAAGTTCTCTATGACGTGTCTCATTTGCACCCTGCGTTTGAGGTTTGTAAGGAACACCACGCCTATGGGTCATGCCTGATACGAGTATAAGTGCCTCCATTACGTCGGTACAAAACTCACTACCGTTATCAGAACATAGTACTCGGGGGGAACCGAAGTCATTAAAGACGTGATAGCATAATTCTGCCACTGTTTGTGGACGTTTGTTCGGTATTGCATAAAGCAAGTTATAGCCCGAAGCCACACATAAGAAATGACAGATATATACATCGCCAGTATGCTTGGATCGCGGAGTTTAACCAAATCGACTATGACTCGGCGCATCGGTTGGTCTTCTGTCACACTTTTTAGGGGTGCCCAACCGTATCGCTTGATCTGGTTCTTTTCACAATCAGTACAGCGTCGGTATACTTCACGTATGGTTTCTTTCAGCGCCGGGTGATCAAGCCCTGCACGAATAGCCATTTTATAAGTATGCTCATATGCTCGATGCGTTAAATTATGTATAATTTTAACTCTACTTTCGAGCTCCTCTAAGTCAGTCAGATTCTGCGTAACGCTGGCTGGATGAACCATAGTCCTGTTGGAAAGGGCAACCTCAGTATCAGGAGGGGTAGAGTCCTGAGATACATAATTGACAACATTGGATTGTTGAAGTATCTTCTTCAGTTGTTTCGCAACTCCTGGCTGTTCTTAGCAGCGCTTTAAGTAGTTGAGTGCGAGCTTCAGGTTCTCTTTAGAGTTTTGAGTCTTTGATCCATGGCCTTAGCTAGTTCCATGTTTTACGATCTAATGCCGTTTCAATCGGCATTACCTCGACTGCAATCTTGTTGGGTGCATGTGTTGTACGAGTCTTGAGCTTTTGTTCAAACTCTTTAGACTCCTCTAGTTTAGCTAAGAATTCGGTTGAGGGTTTCCACTTAGTGGTACCTGCAGGACCGATGCGACAAACAATGGTGTGTTTCCAAGGTGTCTTCTTAATAGAATAGGATCCCTGATACAAAAACGTGTCGGTTTCACGGTCGACATAAATAGGTTCGTCTTGAATCATATTAATTAAATCACGTATCCATGGGTCGGAGTTACGTAAGGACAACACAGCGTAATGGTAGATTTAGTAATATTAACATAATTTAACAACTGTGCGATAAGTTGACAAGGTGGGTTAGCCCACGCATTATGCTTTGATAAGTCAAGCTGAAATGCATCACCTTTAGGATGAGTCAACGACCTATATTCAGAAACCTGTTTGTTATGTTCTGCGGCGAACATATCAACAGTAAATGGACCCCATCGTGATTGAGCGAGGTTAAACCATTTCTTATTTAGCATCCAATCGGTTGCTAATAACTCCTTGACTGTTTTCTGGTAGTCGGGCACAAGTCGAGAGAGCATGTCAGGAAGATGGTTATGTATTCCTGGTATGTGTGTTATATTAAAAGCGAACTTGGCAATAATGTCATGCCAGCGGCTCACCAACTGTGAATCAGGGTTCATATCTTTTAAGTATGTTAAAGACTTTTGATCACAGGCGACAGTAAAGTAACTTCCATAAAGGTAGTCTTTAAACTGTCTTAGCGCAGTAACTATAGCAAGGAGCTCTTGTTTAACGGTAGGGTAATTCCGTTGACTCTTATTATAACTCTTGCTAAAGAATTGTATGTAGCGCGGTTTACCATTTATCGTTTGGTAAAGCACTCCACCTACCGCTCGATCTGAAGCGTCGGTTGCTACTTGAATGGGACACCATCCACAGGGTACTGCATGATGGGTGCGTCCATTACTTTACTTTTGACTAGTTTAAATGCATCATCACATTCTTTAGTCCAAAGCTTTCCCAAAGGTCCTTTGTGCAGCCGTAGGTGACTGAAAGGCTTTAAGTAATGAGAAAGATGCGGTACCGAATCCGAGAAGAAGTTAACAAACCCACACAGAGTTCACATCTCTTCCAGTAATTGGTGTTGATAAATCCAACAGAAACTGTTTCTTTTGCCAGGATCAATTTCTACCCCTGCTGCAGATACTTTGTAGCCAAGTAAGTGTATAGTATCTTTAGCAAAGAACACTTGTCTTCGTTAATCTTAATTTTAGCATGATTAAGTCGCTTTAAGACTTCTTTAACGAGTTTAGCATGTTCATGTGCTGTCTTTGTAAAGATAACTATATCATCTAAATAGACTGATACGTTATACGACAGGTCCGCAAATAGTTCCATCATAACTTGTTGGAAGAAAGAAGGTAATATGTGTAAGCCTTCAGGTGCACCTTTAAACTGGTACTTCTTACCTTGCCAAGTAAAGGAAAAGTATTTCCTATGAGGCTCATATATCTGTAGTTGATGGAATGCAGCTTTTAAGTCTATCTTGGAAAAGATAGTCGCACCTCCATTTTGCGTAGTATCTCGCTTATCTTAGGTAAGGGAAAACTATGTTGCGGAATTAGTTTGTTGATTGGCGACAGGTCTAGTACTACTCTTGTTTTACTAAACGTTCCATCAGATTTATATTGATCGACCGCTAAGAGAGCTAAGTTGACTGGGGTTGCATCATAATTGATTTCAATTAGACCCTGTTTTAACCAATCTTCGATTTGGGGTGTGTCTCCAACTCACGTAGTTATGTGAAGGACACTTTAACTTAGAGAAGTCGACGTTTGTTAAGTCAAGTCTAACGTACCCATTAGAGAACTTAAACATGCACCAGTCAGTTATTGCAATCTTTGTAAACTTCGATGGAAATTACTAGGTTTCAAACTATATTAAACTAAAATACTATTTAGTCAGTTAGGGATTTAGCAGTGGTAGCTTGTGTAAGAATGATCGGGACTGCCTCTTGTTAAGAGCCTAAATATCCTCGATCACACAGGGCGTACCTCTAGCTGTTCTTTATTGAATAATTTTCACTAGAAGTACTAAATGTTCATGACCACTTGCCTAATTTGTAAATAGACATAATAACGTAAGTCACGTTAATACATTAGCTGATATAAATAAAGTTCCATCTGAAGAAAAGTTAAAAAAAAGAAAAGACTTATTGGATTTTGGAGATTGGCGGGAGGACCAAAATCAATAAGTAGTAGTTCGGAGATTATAAAATTTAGTTTATAATATCCTACATCTACTAATGTCTCAAATAGGTCCAAGTAGATGAGTCATACCAAATACTCAGGCTATTGGAGCCATCAAAGTGAATTTAGAACACTTTGGAAATATTGGAAAAAGAGCTTGTACTAATTATTTAAAATACAAATAAAACCAATGTATTATCTCAATTGATCTTGATATTTTAGACTGACCGGAGGCCGTATTTCTACATAGCCCCCCAGTAGCTTTTAGAGAACTACGAACGTACGTTAAGATACGATCTAGTTGGTAAAGCGAAAACCAAAGTAAAAACGGTTTCGGTCATGACTTATCGAGTAAGTATGTGCCTATATGTACGAGTTCAAGACTCATGTTGTACTCTATGTCGTTTAGTATTTGGTCCAGTAACCATTTCCGATGTAGGCGCCTTACGTTTATTATTTGGTAAGGTATTAGCCAAAGGCTGTTCTTCATTAGTAAGTAAGTTTGAACAATTTTCTGCACTGTTGGTAAGCAGATCAGAAAGTTTAGTCACGTAGGAAGTAGGTGGCAAATAGGGAATTTCAGATCCGTCAGGGTTTGTAGTCACCTGAGGAAACCCTTTTCGTTTATCTCGTGTGTTCTTATGTAAACGCTTATTCCATTTCTTATTAAAGATACGAAGAAAGTCGCGAGATTCACGAAATGCATCGGAGGTTAGCCAAGCTACTGTCCCATCCATGAAACGGGTCTTGTAGTAAGTGTAACCGTCTTCGGATGTTTTATCAATTATATCTTTGACTTGTGACTCCATAACTGGTATATCAGAATCAAATGAGCGAGCGAATGAGAGTTCGGAGGTAGGGATACGGTGAGTGCCTAGATTGGTTGCGCTAGTACCATCAATGTTATTCACTTCGTAAGTATCACTCTTCTCATCATGGTAGGAAATAACAAAAGGTCCTATCGTCTTAGAAGAGAGTTCGGTAACGTTGGCGTTTCGATTTATAATGTTAACGTAATCGCCGACTTTGAACTGAACAATGTTCTTAGTGTTATTCCATCGGTCATACGCTTTAAGTAGGACGCGATTCTTGTGCTCGAGTAAACAGGGGTAAACAACGTTCTGCATATGCTCGATCTTTGTAGCCACGGGGTAGCGTGTTTCTCGGGCGCAGTTTTATCAAACGTTGCTTGTAATTCACTATAGCGGCCAAAGAAATAGTGAAACGGGAGTGTTCCAGTTTGAGGATTCATGCAGTTATTCATTTGAGTCTGAACCCATTTCAAATGATAAGGCCACATATCCTCAACGTCGTCTAGTGCGGTACGCAAGAGTTTCTTAAGTTCTCTATGACGTGTCTCATTTGCACCCTGCGTTTGAGGTTTGTAAGGAACACCACGCCTATGGGTCATGCCTGATACGAGTATAAGTGCCTCCATTACGTCGGTACAAAACTCACTACCGTTATCAGAACATAGTACTCGGGGAAACCGAAGTCATTAAAGACGTGATAGCATAATTCTGCCACTGTTTGTGGACGTTTGTTCGGTATTGCATAAAGCAAGTTATAGCCCGAAGCCACACATAAGAAATGACAGATATATACATCGCCAGTATGCTTGGATCGCGGAGAGTTTAACCAAATCGACTATGACTCGGCGCATCGGTTGGTCTTCTGTCACACTTTTTAGGGGTGCCCAACCGTATCGCTTGATCTGGTTCTTTTCACAATCAGTACAGCGTCGGTATACTTCACGTATGGTTTCTTTCAGCGCCGGGTGATCAAGCCCTGCACGAATAGCCATTTTATAAGTATGCTCATATGCTCGATGCGTTAAATTATGTATAATTTTAACTCTACTTTCGAGCTCCTCTAAGTCAGTCAGATTCTGCGTAACGCTGGCTGGATGAACCATAGTCCTGTTGGAAAGGGCAACCTCAGTATCAGGAGGGGTAGAGTCCTGAGATACATAATTGACAACATTGGATTGTTGAAGTATCTTCTTCAGTTGTTTCGCAACTCCTGGCTGTTCTTTAAGCAGCGCTTTAAGTAGTTGAGTGCGAGCTTCAGGTTCTCTTAGAGTTTTGAGTCTTTGATCCATGGCCTTAGCTAGTTCCATGTTTTACGATCTAATGCCGTTTCAATCGGCATTACCTCGACTGCAATCTTGTTGGGTGCATGTGTTGTACGAGTCTTGAGCTTTTGTTCAAACTCTTTAGACTCCTCTAGTTTAGCTAAGAATTCGGTTGAGGGTTTCCACTTAGTGGTACCTGCAGGACCGATGCGACAAACAATGGTGTGTTTCCAAGGCGTCTTCTTAATAGAATAGGATCCCTGATACAAGAACGTGTCGGTTTCACGGTCGACATAAATAGGTTCGTCTTGAATCATATTAAATTAAATCACGTATCCATGGGTCGGAGTTACGTAAGGGACAACACAGCGTAATGGTAGATTTAGTAATATTAACATAATTTAACAACTGTGCGATAAGTTGACAAGGTGGGTTAGCCCACGCATTATGCTTTGATAAGTCAAGCTGAAATGCATCACCTTTAGGATGAGTCAACGACCTATATTCAGAAACCTGTTTGTTATGTTCTGCGGCGAACATATCAACAGTAAATGGACCCCATCGTGATTGAGCGAGGTTAAACCATTTCTTATTTAGCATCCAATCGGTTGCTAATAACTCTTTGACTGTTTTCTGGTAGTCGGGCACAAGTCGAGAGAGCATGTCAGGAAGATGGTTATGTATTCCTGGAATGTGTGTTATATTAAAAGCGAACTTGGCAATAATGTCATGCCAGCGGCTCACCAACTGTGAATCAGGGTTCATATCTTTTAAGTATGTTAAAGACTTTTGATCACAGGCGACAGTAAAGTAACTTCCATAAAGGTAGTCTATAAACTGTCTTAGCGCAGTAACTATAGCAAGGAGCTCTTGTTTAACGGTAGGGTAATTCCGTTGACTCTTATTATAACTCTTGCTAAAGAATTGTATGTAGCGCGGTTTACCATTTATCGTTTGGTAAAGCACTCCACCTACCGCTCGATCTGAAGCGTCGGTTGCTACTTGAATGGGACACCATCCACAGGGTACTGCATGATGGGTGCGTCCATTACTTTACTTTTGACTAGTTTAAATGCATCATCACATTCTTTAGTCCAAAGCTTTCCCAAAGGTCCTTTGTGCAGCCGTAGGTGACTGAAAGGCTTTAAGTAATGAGAAAGATGCGGTACCGAATCCGAGAAGAAGTTAACAAACCCACACACAGAGTTCACATCTCTTCCAGTAATTGGTGTTGATAAATCCAACAGAAACTGTTTCTTGCCAGGATCAATTTCTACCCCTGCTGCAGATACTTTGTAGCCAAGTAAGTGTATAGTATCTTTAGCAAAAGAACACTTGTCTTCGTTAATCTTAAGTTTAGCATGATTAAGTCGCTTTAAGACTTCTTTAACGAGTTTAGCATGTTCATGTGCTGTCTTTGTAAAGATAACTATATCATCTAAATAGACTGATACGTTATACGACAGGTCCGCAAATAGTTCCATCATAACTTGTTGGAAGAAAGAAGGTAACATGTGTAAGCCTTCAGGTGCACCTTTAAACTGGTACTTCTTACCTTGCCAAGTAAAGGAAAAGTATTTCCTATGAGGCTCATATATCTGTAGTTGATGGAATGCAGCTTTTTAAGTCTATCTTGGAAAAGATAGTCGCACCCTCCATTTTGCGTAGTATCTCGCTTATCTTAGGTAAGGGAAAACTATGTTGCGGAATTAGTTTGTTGATTGGCGACAGGTCTAGTACTACTCTTGTTTTACTAAAACGTTCCATCAGATTTATATTGATCGACCGCTAAGAGAGCTAAGTTAACTGGGGTTGCATCATAATTGATTTCAATTAGACCCTGTTTTAACCAATCTTCGATTTGGGTTTTGACAACGTCTTTGTGTCTCCAACTCACGTAGTTATGTGAAGGACACTTTAACTTAGAGAAGTCGACGTTTGTTAAGTCAAGTCTAACGTACCCATTAGAGAACTTAAACATACACCAGTCAGTTATTGCAATCTTCCTGTTTTGTATAATTAAGTCCATAATTATATCGGTGAAGTGCGGAATCATATCCTTTGCTTCACCTTCCGGAGGTTTAGGTATCTTTAACATATTATCATCTGACTGATCTTTATTCGGGTCTAGCCCATTAGGCAGACCAGTGAGTGTTATACCTAAACTGAGAAGATCAGTCATACCTATAATTAAATCGTATTTCTGAGACATGTCAGTAACGATTAGGTGAGTCTTCACTTCTCTTCTATCTGACAGCATTATGTGTGCATAGTCAATGGCTTGTTCGCAAGTAGTAACTTTGCCATTTCCCAAGATTAAATCAGTTGTTTCGTTATGGACAGCCATATCTGTAGCGTAGGCTACTCGGCATGAGATAGCAGAGACTTCAGCCCCTGGATCAAATAGTGCCATAACTTTTTTCTCCATTTACGAAAACTGTTTGAAAGATACGTTCATCTCCTTTGGTATAGATTTTATTGAACATTTTCTCATAATCTTGCTCTAGTGCGCACATATGGTACTGTCAGTGCTTAACTTGGACGTCTGGTAAGTCCTTGCAATCCTCTTTGTGCCAACCGTTAGTACCCTTGCAAGTAGCACACTCTTTCATATAGTGTCCAAAATCTGGCTTGCCTGGTGCACACTTAACAGGGTCGTGTCTACCATTCCACTTGCCATTACGTTTTGTGAGGTTGTAACCACACTTCTTGCAAGGCGCTCTCACCTTCTTATCACCTTTCGGTTCGGTAGAAGTAGAGCCAGTACCCCTCCAGTAGTAGTGCGAGGTTTCTTAGTACTACGCGCAGTATTAGTCTCTACTGCGTTTCGCTTAGTGGGCTGGGTGTAGCTCGTGGTACTAAGTACTCTAGTAGAGGAATTGGTATGCTTGTGTACTATCTTCTCAAAGACAGACCAAGGCATAGATCGCAAATCACCATAGGCGATGATGTCATCATTGACTTTCTTAAAGAGGTTAGCTCCCAGAGTCTCCATCATCTGACAAATTAATAAATATTCGCCAGTATAGGTACGACCACCCATCCGAGTATTCATATGTGTCATATGAGCTAGAGCACCTCGAATAGTGGTATCGTTCGCAAAGAACTTGCGAGACTCTAGAAGTTCACGGTCACGTGCATCTTCAAAAAAGGTGTTAAGTATATTATCACGCAACTGGTGCCAGGGGTAGGGCTTTCCAGTTGGGCTCATGAGCCTTCAAGATAGTTCGCCATTCACCTGGCTCACAGAAATGAATAAAGGCATTCATCATCTGCTTATCCCTAAGGCTGGCAGACTCCTTAAGTTGGTCGAAGGCCTTCAGTGTCTCCACTGTACTCTCATTAGTAGAGAAATCGACCTCAGCCTGCGCGTTACCTAGCTGCTTTATAAAGCTTGGTTCTAAGTGTTCACGAGGCTCATGCTCAGTGCTACGGGCTGCTAGTGCCAAGATGGTGTCTATTTCCTTTCTCTTGTTATCGATTAGATAGCGAATGTTATCCGCTTTCCTATCGTCAAGGTCAGAGTCATTCAATAGACGGTCCTCAAGGACTTGCATACCAGAGCGTAATAGCCTGAGACGAGTAATGTCTGGTTCTCACTTCCTCATCCTCAGGATTAGAGAGCAGAACTCTCTAACGAGGTACTGGTGTAGCGATTGCCAAAATCGTGATTACCAGGGTTAGTTGGCAAATGAGGGTCGATATTACGAGGATGGTAAGCCTCATCGAGTTCCATACGATCATATCCTCTGACAGGGTTAGGTTTGTCAAGAGGATGGTCGATGGTAGCATCAGAGCTATAGAGATTAAATTTTGAAATATTATCTCTCTCGCCAGTGGTAACTGGCTTAGTGGTAAAACATACTGGCTGGTAAACCAGTAGGTCTCGGGTTCGAAACCCGGCCCGAATTTTTTTTTCTTCTTCGGTATAGGAAGAATATCAGCCAAGTGGGACACGATAGAGGGGTCCACAACTGCTGCTGCCGCTAGCTCCTTCAAGAGCGCTTCAGTGCGGTTCAATTGGCGTCGAGATTGAGAGGATCCAACCACTCGTTGTCGAGTTATGGCGTCCTCAGCTTCGGCCCCAAGATTTGAGCTGAATGGAATGGCTTCTCCATCGATGGCGAAACCGAAATTTTCGGACAGGTCCAATACTTCCTTTTCACGCCGGATTTGTGCTGGAGTGTCCTTTAGATGTGGAGTTATAATGCCCCCCGACATTCGTATCCACGAATTTTCCAGCCTTTCGACATTTATCCCCAATATTTGACGGCACGTGGTCAGGGGGGCAAGCTGGGGTCCTGAGCTTCACTCCTAGGTGATACACGGACGCTGGCGAGCCTTTCCGCGGTAGTAGATACCTCTTCTTCCAAGGCTTTAGGATCCGACGAGTCATCCTCAGAATAATCCTCTGTACCAACCTCAGAATTTGCTTCCCCAACAGTATCCTCGGCAGGCTCAACTCCAGACAGGCTAGGTGTTTCCACAGGGACCTCAGGAACCTCGGCAGGCTTAGCAGGCTTAGAGCTAGCGGCTCCCTTGCCTTTAGAAGTACCCTTAGCCATAGTATTTGCTGGATAGTAAATCGATGTCAGACAGTCTAGAAGCAGTACACTACTGTAACTACTAAATAACTGAAAAATATGTAAACTTCGATGGAAATTACTAGGTTTCAAACTATATTAAACTAAAATACAATTTAGTCAGTTAGGATTTAGCAGTGGTAGCTTGTGTAAGAATGATCGGGACTGCCTCTTGTTAAGAGCCTAAATATCCTCGATCACACAGGGCGTACCTCTAGCTGTTCTTTATTGAATAATTTTCACTAGAAGTACTAAGTGTTCATGACCACTTGCCTAATTTGTAAATAGACATAATAACGTAAGTCACGTTAATACATTAGCTGATATAAATAAAGTTCCATCTGAAGAAAAGTTAAAAAAAAAAAAAGACTTATTGGATTTTGGAGATTGGCGGGAGGACCAAAATCTATAAGTAGTAGTTCGGAGATTATAAAATTTAGTTTATAATATCCTACATCTACTAATGTCTCAAATAGGTCCAAGTAGATGAGTCATACCAAATACTCAGGCTATTGGAGCCATCAAAGTGAATTTAGAACACTTTGGAAATATTGGAAAAGAGCTTGTACTAAATTATTTAAAATACAAATAAAACCAATGTATTATCTCAATTGATCTTGATATTTTAGACTGACCGGAGGCCGTATTTCTACAAGAGAAGTCGACGTTTGTTAAGTCAAGTCTAACGTACCCATTAGAGAACTTAAACATACACCAGTCAGTTATTGCAATCTTCCTGTTTTGTATAATTAAGTCCATAATTATATCGGTGAAGTGCGGAATCATATCCTTTGCTTCACCTTCCGGAGGTTTAGGTATCTTTAACATATTATCATCTGACTGATCTTTATTCGGGTCTCCAGCCCATTAGGCAGACCAGTGAGTGTTATACCTAAACTGAGAAGATCAGTCATACCTATAATTAAATCGTATTTCTGAGACATGTCAGTAACGATTAGGTGAGTCTTCACTTCTCTTCTATCTGACAGCATTATGTGTGCATAGTCAATGGCTTGTTCGCAAGTAGTAACTTTGCCATTTCCCAAGATTAAATCAGTTGTTTCGTTATGGACAGCCATATCTGTAGCGTAGGCTACTCGGCATGAGATAGCAGAGACTTCAGCCCCTGGATCAAATAGTGCCATAACTTTTTTCTCCATTTACGAAAACTGTTTGAAAGATACGTTCATCTCCTTTGGTATAGATTTTATTGAACATTTTCTCATAATCCTGCTCTAGTGCGCACATATGGTACTGTCAGTGCTTAGCTTGGACGTCTGGTAAGTCCTTGCAATCCTTTTGTGCCAACCGTTAGTACCCTTTGCAAGTAGCACACTCTTTCATATAGTGTCCAAAATCTGGCTTGCCTGGTGCACACTTAACAGGGTCGTGTCTACCATTCCACTTGCCATTACGTTTTGTGAGGTTGTAACCACACTTCTTGCAAGGCGCTCTCACCTTCTTATCACCTTCGGTTCGGTAGAAGTAGAGCCAGTACCCCCCTCAGTAGTAGTGCGAGGTTTCTTAGTACTACGCGCAGTATTAGTCTCTACTGCGTTTCGCTTAGTGGGCTGGGTGTAGCTCGTGGTACTAAGTATTCTAGTAGAGGAATTGGTATGCTTGTGTACTATCTTCTCAAAGACAGACCAAGGCATAGATCGCAAATCACCATAGGCGATGATGTCATCATTGACTTTCTTAAAGAGGTTAGCTCCCAGAGTCTCCATCATCTGACAAATTAATAAATATTCGCCAGTATAGGTACGACCACCCATCCGAGTATTCATATGTGTCATATGAGCTAGAGCACCTCGAATAGTGGTATCGTTTGCAAAGAACTTGCGAGACTCTAGAAGTTCACGGTCACGTGCATCTTCAAAAAAAGGTGTTAAGTATATTATCACGCAACTGGTGCCAGGGTTGGGCTTTCCAATTGGGCTCATGAGCCTTTCAAGATAGTTCGCCATTCACCTGACTCACAGAAATGAATAAAGGCATTCATCATCTGCTTATCCTTAAGGCTGGCAGACTCCTTAAGTTGGTCGAAGGCCTTCAGTGTCTCCACTGTACTCTCATTAGTAGAGAAATCGACCTCAGCCTGCGCGTTACCTAGCTGCTTTATAAAGCTTGGGTTCTAAGCGTTCACGAGGCTCATGCTCAGTGCTACGGGCTGCTAGTGCCATGATGGTGTCTATTTCCTTTCTCTTGTTATCGATTAGATAGCGAATGTTATCCGCTTTCCTATCGTCAAGGTCAGAGTCATTCAATAGACGGTCCTCAAGGACTTGCATACCAGAGCGTAATAGCCTGAGACGAGTATGTCTGGTTCTCACTTCCTCATCCTCAGGATTAGAGCGGGAACTCTCTAACGAGGTACTGGTGTAGCGATTGCCAAAATCGTGATTACCAGGGTTAGTTGGCAAATGAGGGTCGATATTACGAGGATGGTAAGCCTCATCGAGTTCCATACGATCATATCCTCTGACAGGGTTAGGTTTTGTCAAGAGGATGGTCGATGGTAGCATCAGAGCTATAGAGATTAAATTTTGAAATATTATCTCTCTCGCCAGTGGTAACTGGCTTAGTGGTAAACATACTGGCTGGTAAACCAGTAGGTCTCGGGTTCGAAACCCGGCCCGAATTTTTTTTTCTTCTTCGGTATAGGAAGAATATCAGCCAAGTGGGACACGATAGAGGGGTCCACAACTGCTGCTGCCGCTAGCTCCTTCAAGAGCGCTTCAGTGCGGTTCAATTGGCGTCGAGATTGAGAGGATCCAACCACTCGTTGTCGAGTTATGGCGTCCTCAGCTTCGGCCCCAAGATTTGAGCTGAATGGAATGGCTTCTCCATCGATGGCGAAACCGAAATTTTCGGACAGGTCCAATACTTCCTTTTCACGCCGGATTTGTGCTGGAGTGTCCTTTAGATGTGGAGTTATAATGCCCCCCGACATTCGTATCCACGAATTTTCCAGCCTTTCGACATTTATCCCCAATATTTGACGGCACGTGGTCAGGGGCAAGCTGGGGTCCTGAGCTTCACTCCTAGGTGATACACGGACGCTGGCGAGCCTTTCCGCGGTAGTAGATACCTCTTCTTCCAAGGCTTTAGGATCCGACGAGTCATCCTCAGAATAATCCTCTGTACCAACCTCAGAATTTGCTTCCCCAACAGTATCCTCGGCAGGCTCAACTCCAGACAGGCTAGGTGTTTCCACAGGGACCTCAGGAACCTCGGCAGGCTTAGCAGGCTTAGAGCTAGCGGCTCCCTTGCCTTTAGAAGTACCCTTAGCCATAGTATTTGCTGGATAGTAAATCGATGTCAGACAGTCTAGAAGCAGTACACTACTGTAACTACTAAATAACTGAAAAATATGTAAACTTCGATGGAAATTACTAGGTTTCAAACTATATTAAACTAAAATACAATTTAGTCAGTTAGGATTTAGCAGTGGTAGCTTGTGTAAGAATGATCGGGACTGCCTCTTGTTAAGAGCCTAAATATCCTCGATCACACAGGGCGTACCTCTAGCTGTTCTTTATTGAATAATTTTCACTAGAAGTACTAAGTGTTCATGACCACTTGCCTAATTTGTAAATAGACATAATAACGTAAGTCACGTTAATACATTAGCTGATATAAATAAAGTTCCATCTGAAGAAAAGTTAAAAAAAAGAAAAGACTTATTGGATTTTGGAGATTGGCGGGAGGACCAAAATCTATAAGTAGTAGTTCGGAGATTATAAAATTTAGTTTATAATATCCTACATCTACTAATGTCTCAAATAGGTCCAAGTAGATGAGTCATACCAAATACTCAGGCTATTGGAGCCATCAAAGTGAATTTAGAACACTTTGGAAATATTGGAAAAAGAGCTTGTACTAAATTATTTAAAATACAAATAAAACCAATGTATTATCTCAATTGATCTTGATATTTTAGACTGACCGGAGGCCGTATTTCTACAAGAGAAGTCGACGTTTGTTAAGTCAAGTCTAACGTACCCATTAGAGAACTTAAACATACACCAGTCAGTTATTGCAATCTTCCTGTTTTGTATAATTAAGTCCATAATTATATCGGTGAAGTGCGGAATCATATCCTTTGCTTCACCTTCCGGAGGTTTAGGTATCTTTAACATATTATCATCTGACTGATCTTTTTATTCGGGTCTAGCCCATTAGGCAGACCAGTGAGTGTTATACCTAAACTGAGAAGATCAGTCATACCTATAATTAAATCGTATTTCTGAGACATGTCAGTAACGATTAGGTGAGTCTTCACTTCTCTTCTATCTGACAGCATTATGTGTGCATAGTCAATGGCTTGTTCGCAAGTAGTAACTTTGCCATTTCCCAAGATTAAATCAGTTGTTTCGTTATGGACAGCCATATCTGTAGCGTAGGCTACTCGGCATGAGATAGCAGAGACTTCAGCCCCTGGATCAAATAGTGCCATAACTTTTTCTCCATTTACGAAAACTGTTTGAAAGATACGTTCATCTCCTTTGGTATAGATTTTATTGAACATTTTCTCATAATCCTGCTCTAGTGCGCACATATGGTACTGTCAGTGCTTAGCTTGGACGTCTGGTAAGTCCTTGCAATCCTCTTTGTGCCAACCGTTAGTACCCTTGCAAGTAGCACACTCTTTCATATAGTGTCCAAAATCTGGCTTGCCTGGTGCACACTTAACAGGGTCGTGTCTACCATTCCACTTGCCATTACGTTTTGTGAGGTTGTAACCACACTTCTTGCAAGGCGCTCTCACCTTCTTATCACCTTTCGGTTCGGTAGAAGTAGAGCCAGTACCCCCTCCAGTAGTAGTGCGAGGTTTCTTAGTACTACGCGCAGTATTAGTCTCTACTGCGTTTCGCTTAGTGGGCTGGGTGTAGCTCGTGGTACTAAGTACTCTAGTAGAGGAATTGGTATGCTTGTGTACTATCTTCTCAAAGACAGACCAAGGCATAGATCGCAAATCACCATAGGCGATGATGTCATCATTGACTTTCTTAAAGAGGTTAGCTCCCAGAGTCTCCATCATCTGACAAATTAATAAATATTCGCCAGTATAGGTACGACCACCCATCCGAGTATTCATATGTGTCATATGAGCTAGAGCACCTCGAATAGTGGTATCGTTTGCAAAGAACTTGCGAGACTCTAGAAGTTCACGGTCACGTGCATCTTCAAAAAAAAGGTGTTAAGTATATTATCACGCAACTGGTGCCAGGGTTGGGCTTACCAATTGGGCTCATGAGCCTTCAAGATAGTTCGCCATTCACCTGACTCACAGAAATGAATAAAGGCATTCATCATCTGCTTATCCTTAAGGCTGGCAGACTCCTTAAGTTGGTCGAAGGCCTTCAGTGTCTCCACTGTACTCTCATTAGTAGAGAAATCGACCTCAGCCTGCGCGTTACCTAGCTGCTTTATAAAGCTTGGGTTCTAAGCGTTCACGAGGCTCATGCTCAGTGCTACGGGTTGCTAGTGCCATGATGGTGTCTATTTCCTTTCTCTTGTTATCGATTAGATGGCAGAATGTTATCCGCTTTCCTATCGTCAAGGTCAGAGTCATTCAATAGACGGTCCTCAAGGACTTGCATACCAGAGCGTAATAGCCTGAGACGAGTATGTCTGGTTCTCACTTCCTCATCCTCAGGATTAGAGCGGAACTCTCTAACGAGGTACTGGTGTAGCGATTGCCAAAATCAGGATTGCCAGGGTTAGTTGGCAAATGAGGGTCGATATTACGAGGATGGTAAGCCTCATCGAGTTCCATACGATCATATCCTCTGACAGGGTTAGGTTTGTCAAGAGGATGGTCAATGGATGGTCAATCATATTGGAAAAAGAGCTTTACTAAATTATTTAAAATACAAATAAAACCAATGTATTATCTCAATTGATCTTGATATTTTAGACTGACCGGGCCGTATTTCTACAACATCTCCTATAAGTATCACGAGATAGGCTTCCATGCTTTCTTTGTAGTTTCTGCTCCTTCTACGCCAACCAGTCCCACGTCATGATCGTCGCTATCTGCGCGTACTGCGTTTAGGCGAACATATGTCACGACAAAATGCTTGGCTGATCGTATAGTTCTTCAACCTTCCAATACGGCTCTTAACTTCTGCGGGGTCGATATTTATAGCTGGTTGTCTAGTAATGATACTGGTTGCCGCGATAGCAGGAAGCCCCTGCTCCACTTGTCTTTTGTTGCATTGATATAATACCATCCTGATGTCGTGAAGTCTTGAACTCGTACATATAGGCACATACTTACTGATAAGTCATGACCGAAACCGTTTTTTACTTTGGTTTTCGCTTTACCAACTAGATCGTATCTTAACGTACGTTCGTAGTTCTAAAAGCTACTGGGGGGCTATGTAGAAATACGGTCTCCAGTCAGTCTAAAATATCAAGATCAATTGAGATAATACATTGTTTTTTATTTGTATTTTAAATAATTTTAGTACAAGCTCTTTTTTCCAATATTTCCAAAGTGTTCTAAATTTACTTTGATGGCTCCAATAGCCTGAGTATTTGGTATGACTGATCTACTTGGACCTATTTGAGACATTAGTAGATGTAGGATATTATAAACTAAATTTTATAATCTCCTCGAACTACTACTTATAGATTTTGGTCCTCCCACCAATCTCCAAAAATCCAATAAGTCTTTTTTTTCTTTTAACTTTTCTTCAGATGGAACTTTATTTATATCAGCTAATGTATTAACGTGACTTACGTTATTATGTCTATCTACAAATTTAGGCAAGTGGTCATGAACACTTAAACTTCTAGTGAAAATTATTCAATAAAGAATGAAGCCTAGAGTACGCCTCTGGTGTGATCGAGGATATTTTGATCTCTTCCTCTCCGGGCAATCCTCATTGTCATTTGTCGAGAGACCATCCACAGGGCCATACATATTTAATAATTTATATGCACATATATACAT
>LUCW03001553.1:0-11929 GCA_001586965.3 Sphaeroforma sirkka | reverse complement strand
CGTAATAGCCTGAGACGAGTATGTCTGGTTCTCACTTCCTCATCCTCAGGATTAGAGCGGGAACTCTCTAACGAGGTACTGGTGTAGCGATTGCCAAAATCGTGATTACCAGGGTTGGTTGGCAAATGAGGGTCGATATTACGAGGATGGTAAGCCTCATCGAGTTCCATACGATCATATCCTCTGACAGGGTTAGGTTTGTCAAGAGGATGGTCGATGGTAGCATCAGAGCTATAGAGATTAAATTTTGAAATATTATCTCTCTCGCCAGTGGTAACTGGCTTAGTGAGTAAACATACTGGCTGGTAAACCAGTAGGTCTCGGGTTCGAAACCCGGCCCGAATTTTTTTTCTTCTTCGGTATAGGAAGAATATCAGCCAAGTGGGACACGATAGAGGGGTCCACAACTGCTGCTGCCGCTAGCTCCTTCAAGAGCGCTTCAGTGCGGTTCAATTGGCGTCGAGATTGAGAGGATCCAACCACTCGTTGTCGAGTTATGGCGTCCTCAGCTTCGGCCCCAAGATTTGAGCTGAATGGAATGGCTTCTCCATCGATGGCGAAACCGAAATTTTCGGACAGGTCCAATACTTCCTTTTCACGCCGGATTTGTGCTGGAGTGTCCTTTAGATGTGGAGTTATAATGCCCCCCGACATTCGTATCCACGAATTTTCCAGCCTTTCGACATTTATCCCCAATATTTGACGGCACGTGGTCAGGGGGGGGCAAGCTGGGGTCCTGAGCTTCACTCCTAGGTGATACACGGACGCTGGCGAGCCTTTCCGCGGTAGTAGATACCTCTTCTTCCAAGGCTTTAGGATCCGACGAGTCATCCTCAGAATAATCCTCTGTACCAACCTCAGAATTTGCTTCCCCAACAGTATCCTCAGCAGGCTCAACTCCAGACAGGCTAGGTGTTTCCACAGGGACCTCAGGAACCTCGGCAGGCTTAGCAGGCTTAGAGCTAGCGGCTCCCTTGCCTTTAGAAGTACCCTTAGCCATAGTATTTGCTGGATAGTAAATCGATGTCAGACAGTCTAGAAGCAGTACACTACTGTAACTACTAAATAACTGAAAATATATGTAAACTTCGATGGAAATTACTAGGTTTCAAACTATATTAAACTAAAATACAATTTAGTCAGTTAGGATTTAGCAGTGGTAGCTTGTGTAAGAATGATCGGGACTGCCTCTTGTTAAGAGCCTAAATATCCTCGATCACACAGGGCGTACCTCTAGCTGTTCTTTATTGAATAATTTTCACTAGAAGTACTAAGTGTTCATGACCACTTGCCTAATTTGTAAATAGACATAATAACGTAAGTCACGTTAATACATTAGCTGATATAAATAAAGTTCCATCTGAAGAAAAGTTAAAAAAAAAAAAAAAAGACTTATTGGATTTTGGAGATTGGCGGGAGGACCAAAATCTATAAGTAGTAGTTCGGAGATTATAAAATTTAGTTTATAATATCCTACATCTACTAATGTCTCAAATAGGTCCAAGTAGATGAGTCATACCAAATACTCAGGCTATTGGAGCCATCAAAGTGAATTTAGAACACTTTGGAAATATTGGAAAAAAGAGCTTGTACTAAATTATTTAAAATACAAATAAAAAACCAATGTATTATCTCAATTGATCTTGATATTTTAGACTGACCGGAGGCCGTATTTCTACAAGAGAAGTCGACGTTTGTTAAGTCAAGTCTAACGTACCCATTAGAGAACTTAAACATACACCAGTCAGTTATTGCAATCTTCCTGTTTTGTATAATTAAGTCCATAATTATATCGGTGAAGTGCGGAATCATATCCTTTGCTTCACCTTCCGGAGGTTTAGGTATCTTTAACATATTATCATCTGACTGATCTTTATTCGGGTCTAGCCCATTAGGCAGACCAGTGAGTGTTATACCTAAACTGAGAAGATCAGTCATACCTATAATTAAATCGTATTTCTGAGACATGTCAGTAACGATTAGGTGAGTCTTCACTTCTCTTCTATCTGACAGCATTATGTGTGCATAGTCAATGGCTTGTTCGCAAGTAGTAACTTTGCCATTTCCCAAGATTAAATCAGTTGTTTCGTTATGGACAGCCATATCTGTAGCGTAGGCTACTCGGCATGAGATAGCAGAGACTTCAGCCCCTGGATCAAATAGTGCCATAACTTTTCTCCATTTACGAAAACTGTTTGAAAGATACGTTCATCTCCTTTGGTATAGATTTTATTGAACATTTTCTCATAATCCTGCTCTAGTGCGCACATATGGTACTGTCAGTGCTTAGCTTGGACGTCTGGTAAGTCCTTGCAATCCTCTTTGTGCCAACCGTTAGTACCCCTTGCAAGTAGCACACTCTTTCATATAGTGTCCAAAATCTGGCTTGCCTGGTGCACACTTAACAGGGTCGTGTCTACCATTCCACTTGCCATTACGTTTTGTGAGGTTGTAACCACACTTCTTGCAAGGCGCTCTCACCTTCTTATCACCTTTCGGTTCGGTAGAAGTAGAGCCAGTACCCCCCCTCCAGTAGTAGTGCGAGGTTTCTTAGTACTACGCGCAGTATTAGTCTCTACTGCGTTTCGCTTAGTGGGCTGGGTGTAGCTCGTGGTACTAAGTATTCTAGTAGAGGAATTGGTATGCTTGTGTACTATCTTCTCAAAGACAGACCAAGGCATAGATCGCAAATCACCATAGGCGATGATGTCATCATTGACTTTCTTAAAGAGGTTAGCTCCCAGAGTCTCCATCATCTGACAAATTAATAAATATTCGCCAGTATAGGTACGACCACCCATCCGAGTATTCATATGTGTCATATGAGCTAGAGCACCTCGAATAGTGGTATCGTTTGCAAAGAACTTGCGAGACTCTAGAAGTTCACGGTCACGTGCATCTTCAAAAAAAGGTGTTAAGTATATTATCACGCAACTGGTGCCAGGGTTGGGCTTACCAATTGGGCTCATGAGCCTTCAAGATAGTTCGCCATTCACCTGACTCACAGAAATGAATAAAGGCATTCATCATCTGCTTATCCTTAAGGCTGGCAGACTCCTTAAGTTGGTCGAAGGCCTTCAGTGTCTCCACTGTACTCTCATTAGTAGAGAAATCGACCTCAGCCTGCGCGTTACCTAGCTGCTTTATAAAGCTTGGGTTCTAAGCGTTCACGAGGCTCATGCTCAGTGCTACGGGTTGCTAGTGCCATGATGGTGTCTATTTCCTTTCTCTTGTTATCGATTAGATAGCGAATGTTATCCGCTTTCCTATCGTCAAGGTCAGAGTCATTCAATAGACGGTCCTCAAGGACTTGCATACCAGAGCGTAATAGCCTGAGACGAGTATGTCTGGTTCTCACTTCCTCATCCTCAGGATTAGAGCGGGAACTCTCTAACGAGGTACTGGTGTAGCGATTGCCAAAATCGTGATTACCAGGGTTAGTTGGCAAATGAGGGTCGATATTACGAGGATGGTAAGCCTCATCGAGTTCCATACGATCATATCCTCTGACAGGGTTAGGTTTGTCAAGAGGATGGTCGATGGTAGCATCAGAGCTATAGAGATTAAATTTTGAAATATTATCTCTCTCGCCAGTGGTAACTGGCTTAGTGGTAAACATACTGGCTGGTAAACCAGTAGGTCTCGGGTTCGAAACCCGGCCCGAATTTTTTTTCTTCTTCGGTATAGGAAGAATATCAGCCAAGTGGGACACGATAGAGGGGTCCACAACTGCTGCTGCCGCTAGCTCCTTCAAGAGCGCTTCAGTGCGGTTCAATTGGCGTCGAGATTGAGAGGATCCAACCACTCGTTGTCGAGTTATGGCGTCCTCAGCTTCGGCCCCAAGATTTGAGCTGAATGGAATGGCTTCTCCATCGATGGCGAAACCGAAATTTTCGGACAGGTCCAATACTTCCTTTTCACGCCGGATTTGTGCTGGAGTGTCCTTTAGATGTGGAGTTATAATGCCCCCGACATTCGTATCCACGAATTTTCCAGCCTTTCGACATTTATCCCCAATATTTGACGGCACGTGGTCAGGGGGGCAAAGCTGGGGTCCTGAGCTTCACTCCTAGGTGATACACGGACGCTGGCGAGCCTTTCCGCGGTAGTAGATACCTCTTCTTCCAAGGCTTTAGGATCCGACGAGTCATCCTCAGAATAATCCTCTGTACCAACCTCAGAATTTGCTTCCCCAACAGTATCCTCGGCAGGCTCAACTCCAGACAGGCTAGGTGTTTCCACAGGGACCTCAGGAACCTCGGCAGGCTTAGCAGGCTTAGAGCTAGCGGCTCCCTTGCCTTTAGAAGTACCCTTAGCCATAGTATTTGCTGGATAGTAAATCGATGTCAGACAGTCTAGAAGCAGTACACTACTGTAACTACTAAATAACTGAAAAATATGTAAACTTCGATGGAAATTACTAGGTTTCAAACTATATTAAACTAAAAATACAATTTAGTCAGTTAGGATTTAGCAGTGGTAGCTTGTGTAAGAATGATCGGGACTGCCTCTTGTTAAGAGCCTAAATATCCTCGATCACACAGGGCGTACCTCTAGCTGTTCTTTATTGAATAATTTTCACTAGAAGTACTAAGTGTTCATGACCACTTGCCTAATTTGTAAATAGACATAATAACGTAAGTCACGTTAATACATTAGCTGATATAAATAAAGTTCCATCTGAAGAAAAGTTAAAAAAAAAAAAAAAAACTTATTGGATTTTGGAGATTGGCGGGAGGACCAAAATCTATAAGTAGTAGTTCGGAGATTATAAAATTTAGTTTATAATATCCTACATCTACTAATGTCTCAAATAGGTCCAAGTAGATCAGTCATACCAAATACTCAGGCTATTGGAGCCATCAAAGTAAATTTAGAACACTTTGGAAATATTGGAAAAAGAGCTTGTACTAAATTATTTAAAATACAAATAAAAACCAATGTATTATCTCAATTGATCTTGATATTTTAGACTGACCGGAGGCCGTATTTCTACAACATCTCCTATAAGTATCACGAGATAGGCTTCCATGCTTTCTTGTAGTTTCTGCTCCTTCTACGCCAACCAGTCCCACGTCATGATCGTCGCTATCTGCGCGTACTGCGTTTAGGCGAACATATGTCACGACAAAATGCTTGGCTGATCGTATAGTTCTTCAACCTTCCAATACGGCTCTTAACTTCTGCGGGGTCGATATTTATAGCTGGTTGTCTAGTAATGATACTGGTTGCCGCGATAGCAGGAAGCCCCTGCTCCACTTGTCTTTGTTGCATTGATATAATACCATCCTGATGTCGTGAAGTCTTGAACTCGTACATATAGGCACATACTTACTCGATAAGTCATGACCGAAACCGTTTTTTTACTTTGGTTTTCGCTTTACCAACTAGATCGTATCTTAACGTACGTTCGTAGTTCTAAAAGCTACTGGGGGCTATGTAGAAATACGGTCTCCAGTCAGTCTAAAATATCAAGATCAATTGAGATAATACATTGGTTTTTATTTGTATTTTAAATAATTTAGTACAAGCTCTTTTTCCAATATTTCCAAAGTGTTCTAAATTTACTTTGATGGCTCCAATAGCCTGAGTATTTGGTATGACTGATCTACTTGGACCTATTTGAGACATTAGTAGATGTAGGATATTATAAACTAAATTTTATAATCTCCGAACTACTACTTATAGATTTTGGTCCTCCCGCCAATCTCCAAAATCCAATAAGTCTTTTTTTCTTTTTTTTAACTTTTCTTCAGATGGAACTTTATTTATATCAGCTAATGTATTAACGTGACTTACGTTATTATGTCTATCTACAAATTAGGCAAGTGGTCATGAACACTTAGTACTTCTAGTGAAAATTATTCAATAAAGAACAGCTAGAGGTACGCCCTGTGTGATCGAGGATATTTAGTCTTCCTCTGGGCAATCTCATTGTCATTTGTCGAGAGACTATCCACAGGGCCATACATATTTAATAATTTATATGCACATATATACATAGTTATAAATTTACATAACGACTATAGGAATGTATACATATATGTACATTTACACACACACAGACATATATATACCACACACACACACACACACACATACACACACACACACACATCATACACATATGTAACATATGGTATATATATACATACATACATATATGCATATAAATACATAAAAAATGTATGTGTATATGTACATATATAATAATATTATATATATATATATATATATATATATATATGTATATATATATGCGTATATACATATACATATATAATATATATATATATATATATATATATATATATATATATATATAATATATAATATATATATATATATATATATATATATAATAATAATATGGTATATATGTATATATGCATATGTGCATGCGTATATGTGTTGTGTATATATAATAATATATATTAATATCATTGCATATATGTGCATACATGTACATACACAGTACATACAATACATCACACACATATGCATATTATCCATATATATATGTGTACAAACACATCACACATCATCATCACGCATCATAATATATATATATATGTGTATATGCATACACACACACACACAATAACATGCGCACACGCACGCATATATAATATGCATATGCAGTACATACAACGCACGCACAATATATATGTAATTATTATATATATATATATATATATATATTATAATATATATATCGTATATGTTGTATGTGTTGCATACATACATACGTACGTATATATATATATATACATATTATGCGTATACATATATATATATATATTATATGCGTACGTATTACATACATACGTATATATATATATATATATTTTAAATTTTTGTGTATTGTTGTATATGTGTATATACATACATGCATACATATGCTATATATAAATAATATATATATATATATTGTATATATGTATATACATAAATATATCACACACACACAACACATATATATATATATATGTACAAAACACACACACATATATTATATATATATATGTATATGCATATATATATATAAATACATAAAATATATATACACGCAAACATATAGATATATACTTACATACACACACACACACATATATATATATATACATTATATACACACACACACACACACACACTCTCTCTCTCTATATATGTATGTATATATATATACATATAGTATAGCAAAAACATGAAACATCTAAAGACATTGTCAAAACTTCGAAGCATTTTCAAATTCAGACATTCCATCCCGATGGTATTCAATAATAAGAGTTCACAAACAATATTGTAAATATATCCAATATACATGGATTGTAATGTCATTGTTATGAAGTGGATGTGAATAAACATTAAACATGTCCAATAGTACATCTTAAAGCATTTTGGCTTTAATTACCGCCATTTCCCCCATCTCACCATATTTGGCATCTGTTCGTACCCACGGGAGATTGGGATATAAATAGTGGTCGAAATTCAAACGAACAGAAAAGGGTATATACTCTCAGAGCTTGCGAAGGCAAGGACAAACATATATCTCCTACAGGTTGTTGCTATTCACATATCTGTGTGCATGTGAATGTATCTGTGCAACCCTTGTACACATAAAACCAATCGTTCCCAGTACACGCACAGGTCTGTCTATATGTGCAGGGGCGTTGTCTCTACGCTCAGTGGGCGAGTGTCGGTAGTTTTCAAGCATCCTCCTTCACTACAATAACCGGGATGTCACTGTGGTGCACACAGTAGTCGCTGACACTGCCAATCAGAGCTCTGTGTAGCAAGAGAATAGTGTATGCATATGTTAGGTGCAATGTATGGGCTAGAATGTGTTCACATACTAGGACAAACTAAAATATACACCGAGACTATCACACGCACTTGGGCATGGACATAGAAGCAATGACGAAAGCTAGTACTGATAGTGTGTCCTAGCACATAGAATTATGGTAACTGTGTTGCATTAGAATAATTGCGTACAGCAGCCAATTGTAGTCAAACACAGGTCATTGATTCTACTTAGTCACCTGATACCCTGTGATAAACATATACAAATATCAGATGCGTGACAGAGATATGTGGAGAGTCCCGAGACCAAAAGGCTCAGACTAGAACCATGCACACACAGGTTGTGATATATACAATACAATGGCCCAAACCCCAACGCCGCACACGTATAGCACACGCACAGCTTTACACCGGCCACTAGGTTAAACACGCACAAGTCTCACTCAGCTACAGAGTCCGTCGGCTAGCATCGCCTGCACACGTATAGATGTGATCTAGTCAGTGGCATATCACAATCACCCTCACTGGTTGGGCCGAACCGGCGACAGCCTTACCTTTTGATGGCTCCCATTCCTCGAGAGCCTACTACCAACATGGCGCATTGCTTGTCCTTAACGAATTGGCACAGTTGGGTTCTGGGGTCACCCTGTGCAAGCTCACACGTGTGCGGGATCTGGTAGACATGGGGTATTGTTAAACGGTGAGTGTTGGTACAAATTTATAGGGAGCGAGTGCAGGTACGACAGGACATGCCTGACTAGATACACACATACAACTTGCGAGTTTGTCTTGCACTGGAAGAATACCTCATTCGTGCTGCTATATGCACCTTCCATTGTCGCATATATGCTGCTGCTGTTATAGTTCTAAAATCATTTCACATGTTTGTTAACCACCGATGACGCTCCAGACGGTATCTAACAACAACTGGTGTCGAACTTGCAAATTTACTTATATATCTTATATTATATTGTATTATGATATATTATAATATATTATTATATATATGTATATATATAAAATAAAATATAGAACAAAATACAATATAGTACGATACAATAAATTGTAATATAACGTATGTGTGTGTATATGTATAATATATTTTTATTATACAATATTTATATATATACATACATACATACATACATATAAAAATAGACATACATACATACACACACACACACACATATATATATATATATATACATATATATATACAAACATACAAACATATTATTAGTATTTCCGCAGGTATTGCCTCACCCATTACCATCTATACCTCACTACCTGATTTGAATATACATACGAGTGCTATTCCACACCACACAACCTCAACCCCTCACCTTCTTGCTCGTAAGTAGTTTGCCGTATGTCTTGAGGGTCGTCTCAGCCGCATTGATCGCTTCGTCTCTGAGCTGTTGCAGAACATCAACTGCCGCACCCGCAGCGCCCAGAGATGCCCATGAGGTATTGTCCAAACTCAGAGTGATGTAGATATGGTCGCCTTCTCTGTAGAGGTGGTCCACTGTCCATTGCAGCGCTTTCTGTAGATACAATGGGATAAAGTTTCAGGGTTGCACGTATATCGCAGGTTACTCAGGGTCAGAAATGGGTTGCTTAGAGCGGGAGCGCTTTAGATGAGGTCATCCTAATTGGAGAGATGTTCGACGGTGCCTCGCTACACTTGTTGTATAATACATGTATGTTGCTAGTCTAAGAACAGGATGTGTTCGAGTGCGTAATGTAAATACAATGCATTTGTTTAGGTGAGTATGTATATATAATGTATTGGTTTGGGTGAGTGACGTAGATATGATCTCTCGCTGTCTTTATGGAGATGGTTGATGATTGCTGCAACTCATTCGATAGATGGAATACATAGCTATTAAATCTGGAAAGATTTGTTCAAAGCTAGCTTGGTGCGGATGTGACTGTCATATCTACCCCGATAATCAATTGATACAATACATCGCTGCCAGGTTAGTAAAGTGAGAGGAGTACTGTCCTGACCTGCATTGGTGTACATGTGCACTTCAACTTTTAGGGCCGATGATCCATTGCAATACATTCTGTCATGGACAATCATAAAGAACACTTTAAAATAATCATTTAAATATACAACACTATAACAAACCCAATGACTTTCACTACTACTTCGTGACAATAGACTATACAAGGTACATACAACACATACAACACAAAATTTCTGTCCTGTACAGAAGTAAACTAAAAGTATATATATTGCTTAATAAATTGAAGAGAAAACACTCAGAAGACTACTAAACCGCAAGTACACCATAAGCGTGAACACACACACACACACAAACACAAACACACACACACACAGATATATATATATATATATATATATATATATATATATATATATATATTTATATATATGCGTACATATATATATATATATACTAGCTCGTGAATGATACAACAAAAAAGTGTTTACGCCCCGCACAATCCATATATATATATATATGCTAAATGCATATGTTGATTATATATACATACATTTATATATGCATACATACATACACACGCATACATACATACATGCATACATTATATATATATATATATATATATATATATATATATATATCAATACATACATCAATATATATATATATATATGTATATATATATATATATATAATATATATATACATATATATATATATATATATGTTTATATGTTTATGTATGATATATGTATATACATAGATACATAGATACATAGATATAAATACATACATGCATAGATATATAAGAACACACACACGTGTACACACACGTGTGTACACACACGTGTACACACACACACACATATATATCGTTAGCATCCCTGCGCTCACCAAGGATGTCGTGCTACAAGCGCGCGTGTTTCCCTCCCTAAAGTACAGCGCATGTTATGCATGTGTATAGATCGCAATGCTTTCATAATCGATACTTTCGCAAGGCTAAGTCCGAAGCTATACGAACATACCACAGAGTTGGGGGACGAGTCCACGCCGACACAGATATAGCGGGTCATGATTCTTATACTTTGGACTTGTCTTTTCACTTGTTGTATGTTATTCTCTTGAATTTGTGATCACAATGTGAAACACGACAGGACTATTTATTTATTTGCGTATTCTATTGTGCTCTTCTTGTTGGGTTCGCTTGCAGACGCCTGACGCAGGGGTATGCCTAATTATTAGGTGCATACCAGTAATACCACTGCTTTATAAACGAAATCGAACGAATAGATAAACAATGTGTCACCTTCCAGAAATCACAGAAATGTGTCAGAAAGTGACATTGAATTTGAAAATCTAAAACAAAACAAAAAAAAACAAAAACAAAAAGAACGCCTCACTCCGTCTGCAATGCATGAATATTTATTTAAAGAAAAACACGCCAAACGGAGACCTCCCAATACCAAAATCCTCCGTGTACACATACAATAAAATAAAATACGTTTTTAAAAAAACGGATTGAGGTAATAAATGCATGCGTTGAGTAATTTATTTTATTTTAAAATGGCTGTGGTTCGTCGTGTCATCATAATTTGACAGCAGTGCCACCTACTATTTAGAATGACACCTATTACAAGTGTGTTTTATATTAATGATCTCGAACCAACTCGAATGGATGTGTTCTCGTTAACACGCCCGTAGCCTGCGTCATCGAGAGTGGTTGTACGCATACCGCGTTTGACAGCATATAACCGATTACTAAGATTGCCTGTGTCACCATAAACATAGCTATAGATAGTATCTTATCGAACAATACAACATATCAGTCGCAATCGAGACGACAGTTTAACAAAATCTAAGGTCAGCTATTGATGGGATAATACGACATGGCAATATTGATAAGGAGGTGTAGGTGGTCAACGCGAACACAATGAGCGGCCGTGGTAAGTCGCTTTAGCTGCGATAGTCGTCGTGTTTGTGTCATTCACGCCTATGTATACTGCGATAGTGTGTCTTTGTTTTGTTATTGTTCTCTTAAGTGGAGTACCTTAATATTAAGAATACAGGGTTATAGTTGCATACCTCTACTTGCGTATCTATACTTGAGGTGTCTTTGATAAAATTATGGTTTAAGCCAAGAAAAGGAGAAGTCC
>LUCW03001552.1:0-17500 GCA_001586965.3 Sphaeroforma sirkka | reverse complement strand
GTAACGTGCACATTATCGTGTGGTGCCACTTGAGGGAATAGGCTTTGCGCGACGAATTCTGCGTTTCACTGGGCTGATTCGCTTTCTATCGTCAGCTCCGCCGATGATTAAATGACCAGTTGATGTTGTCATTAAGCCATTATATTGCAAGAATGATTAAAGTAACTGGTATAACTCGGAAATCAAAACCTACTACGTTAAAGTAGCTGACGAAAGAGAGAGAGAGACGTGTCGAAACATGACCATAGATTTGAGGTTTACCCTCACTGATCAATAGACAACAGTTGCAAAGGCGGTCGTCTGTAACACTTCGCCAGACTACGATTTGATAGTGGGAATCAGGATTTCCAACTCAGCGAACGTAGACCCATGAAGTCTTTGTATAAGCCTCCTAGGACCGTGAGGGAGATGATATCTCGATTCACGAAGAAGCTAAAGAATCTTATCTTTGAGAATAACGAGATCAAGATTACCGACTGGGCTCAGTTCAAGTTCGACAATGAATACGTGGGTTTAGACTTGACAATAGTAGACTATTCGAAGTTGAATGTCCAACACAAAACTACGTAGCGTGGCGTCACGAACAGGTAGCCCGAGAACAGGTTAGGCATGGTTGGAAGACGGAGTAATTGCAGTCAACTACGAACCGGCTCCAGTCAACCCTGCACTTTTGGCGGTAGACCAGTTTAACTCCGATGGCACATTAAACAAGGTTCGCATGTGATTTAATGTGAGCCCTATAAACGCGATTATACCTACACACAACTTTCGCTTATCGTGAATTGATGAATTGCTGAGAAGAATGGATGGATGGGGCGAAGATATTTTTTTCGACCATCGATTGGAAGCAAGGCTACCACCAAATGAAGATATGCAAACCACACTGGAAGTATAATTTACCTTCACTTAGGATGGACAGCAGTATCTGTTCAAGGGAGCACCATTTGGTCTACATACGTTTCCAGTCTTCTTTCAAAAGATCATGCAGGACCCGTTGAGAGATATGGACAATGTACAGGTATATATCGACGATAAAGTGGTATTTACTAAAACCAAAGAGGAGTATGATAGTGTTGTGTGTGAGGTTTTAACTACGCTGAATATGTATATGTGCGAAATCAACAGCAACAAGGTCAGTTTGGTGTAAATGAGATACATTTGTTGGGATATCAGGTCTCTGGGGACGATATTATGATCGACCACGGAAAGGTCGAACACTTGCTGGATCGGAGAACCCCACTACAAGCAAAGATATTAACAGCATGTGCGGATTCGTCAACTTCCTGTCAGATGCAGTTCCACACTTGGCAAGCTACCTTATGCCTTTCGAACATTTACGATGTCAAGGGCTAGATTGGCAGCGTTGTGGGTTAATGAATGTGATGATGCCTTTTAGCAGCTCAAACAGTGGTTCAGCGGGCTCCAGTAGTCCAGCCACCGAAACATGGAGTACCATTCATGGTGGCTACAGACGCATCCGTCATGGCGTTAGGAGGCGTTCTGTATCAAATGATTGACGGGAAACCGAGATACGTGCAGTTCTTTAGCAGGGCTATGAACTCGTCACAAATCAACTACCCGACGGTGCAACAAGAGCTGTTGGCTATTGTGACTGCACTCACTCATTTTAAGGACTGGGGATTTTAGAACCCCAACTCACAATTGGTCAGTCGATGGCACGATACGAATGCAAATTTTCCATTTGGCATCACACATACCGGGGATGCATACTCACTTATCGGATATGCTGTCACGCTTTGTACCGTACTTCAACATGGATGGCCAATTCTAGATGGTTTAAGATTGCGACAACATGTATGGTCCACATACCCTTGACATGTTTGCAGCACATCATAATGCGCAGCTGCTGCGATACCGGACTCTGAAACATCCAGAAGGTGATGAGTTCCAAATCGACTTAACAGATGAGAACGCATGGGCGAATCCACCGTGGTTGTTGATATCACAGTTGCTAATTATGTACATATACACGATGCTACCATCACGTTGTGTTGTCCCGTAAGACATTCAGATAAATAGCTCCCACAGTTGATATCGATGATACAATGTGAGCCCATATATGTGGATAGAGAGGTAGATACTTTCTCTACCAGGGTACCCGTGCAGGTCAGAAGATGCCTTTGCGATATATAATCATATGTCGAATAGGTCCAGTTGGAACATCCAAATGAACACAGTTCGAGACCTTCAAGGGTTTAGAGTTTAGGGTTTTAGCGAGACCTTCAAGCGTAAGGTTGAAGAATCCAAGATTCCAAAACTGCAGTATGCGTTACCGAGGTACAATCTAATCCTACAGTAACAAAGAGGAACAAGTCTAGCGAAAGCATTCTACAAGGAGATACGTTCTGACAGGGACGATTTTCCAGATGTATACCACCATGCTACTCAACCCATGGACAAGGAGTACATTAGTAGAATTCACACGGCCGATCTTTCAGGCGAGATGAGACCAGACGAATCTTCAAGTCCCAGTGATGTAGTAGCGGAATCCTAACCTCCAGACATTGACTCAGCGAGTTCATCGGAGGACGACATTCTGAAGTGGTTAAGGCAAAATTATGCGCTTAAACACGTGGATAAGGTTATGACTGAGAAAGATTGCAAGAGCAATTATACACCCAAAGCTTAGGCAATATATATCTCAGGTGCATCACAAATGCAACGACTGCGAAGATAGCCGGATCAAGCGCTATGAATATGCCCCATTAAAGATTGTATCAGAAGACGAGTTGTGACGCAGGGTTATCATTGATTTGGTTGAGCTACCCACGTCCGAACACACGAAAGATAAGTATGTCTGTCACGTGTTTGAAGTTGCTTCTTCACGATGTAACATTCTATATCCTCTGAAAGACAAATCAACACCCACTGTGGCTGAGTGCATATATAAGTGTTTCGCAGATTTTGGCTGGCCAGCTATTGTATGTACCTACAACGTTAGTGAGTTTACAGGAGATATCCTGACGACACTCTTACTCGTTGCGGGATCATGTCACAAGATGGGCGTATCTTTTAAGCCTCGGACACAAGGTGCGAATGAGGTACGACACAGAAAGGTGAAGGAATTCAAGCGTGGAGCCTTGCTAGACAATGCTGGCATGTGGCCATACTCAACTAATTGGGTACAGACACAAATGAACAAGACACCGGATTTAGTCACTGGTACAACACCCGCTCACTATTTCAGGGGCCGTTAAAGTGAATTACAAGTACCTTTCAACAAGGATTCTCAGGAAGACCATGTTTTACCATGTTTTTAGTGAAGATGCGTCGTACCAGAAATGTCGTCTTTTCTTGCTTGAGAGAGAAGGACATCGGACATCACTCAGAAGAGACAGAAGCGATGGAAGGATTCGAAGGAGATATGTTTTAGGGTTTTTGTGCATAGGGCTAAATACATTGGACCATTCAAGGTATCAGTGGCCGATAAGAAGAGCAGAACATACGAAGTAAACAAAGTAGACGGTTCAAGTGCTCTTAATATCGGGTCACATCGAATTCCGACGACAGAAATCATCCTTCGTCGCACACGTAGAGTTACTACATCTCTTTTTTCTTATGTGTTCAAGAAAATTCTTGGGAAGTACAAACATGAGGACATGACTTACCATACAACGGAGTTTGCAGATGGCACACAGAGAACCCAAACCCAAACGTAATAGAGTAACCGAGTAACTTATAAAGTCTAAGTATACTTTGTCTATGAGAATATAATATGAGCATTGATGCCATTATATGATCGAACCCCGTTACTTCTTTTTTTTTTACTTGTATATATATATATATATATATATATATATATATATATATATATATATATATATATATATATATATATATGTGTGTGTGTGTGTGTGGTTTCAAGGTTTCATTTCAGGGATGTCCGAGGACTATGGACACTTAAGTTTAATTTACAGGACTAAGAAAAATACTTGAATGCCAAGGTTTGTTAAAATATCTATAACAACATGACCACGGGTTGTCACTGAATGACTGCGATATGAACAAAAATGTGTTCACTTGCCATCATTATGCAAACCACTCGAATGTTGCAAATTGTCGCTGAATCGAATGATTTTAATATGGACAATCATGTGCCGTGTGATAACCAATAATTTTGATGCATTCTATACTTCATTTCTGATCTTTTTTATACTTTTGTATCTGCTTTCTTCGGGGATTTCTTAGTGTGATACGATCAAATGTCGTGTGATTGTATGCAACTGTCCGATTTGTTCCAATGTAAGTCATCGAGGCTCATCCCGATCGAAAACCTATGGTGGACCCCTGCTGTTTATTGTACAACAATGTATGTCAATGTATAGTTATATATATATAAAACAAACTAAGTTCAGGTAATACATGCTGGGTTGCTACAGATAACAAATACATATATTTTGAATACAAAAAATAAAAAAACAAAACAAAATTTGCCTACGGCACGTAGTATTCCCGCGTGGTCCCCCACCGCAGTACTGACCACGCTCGCAGCAGTTTGACTTCCGGGATCGGACGGGACCGGGTATTTTTTTTTTTTGGATATGGCCGTAGGCGAAATCTAGTGTTCATATTCAGTATATATATTTATTTTAACAAAAAAAATTAGGTGCTTGAACAATGAACATAGCCTCCTAAAATAAAACAAGGGGTTTTCTATTTTAAGGAGTCTATGGCTTGAAATCTATAAATTTGCATATTTCAGCACTTTTCGGCCTAAACAGGCATCGCACCTTAGCATGGGCAGCGGGTGGTGGGTGGATTCGCTATTCGGATACCCTTACACCCTTTTGGGGGGGGGTTCACTATTTTCTGGGGCCTTCTGGAGGCATTTTTATTCTCATTTAAAAATTAAAAAAATAAACTTTATTACTGAAGCGTAGGCTTTTCTAAAAGTCTCTGTCGACATTATCACCGATTTTTGTCTTCGCCAAAAAAAATGTACGCGACCGGGCTTGAATAGGAGATTTTGCTCATCAAAGACCCTATATAAAGAAACCAATAGGTTTATCAAAGACCATATATAATAAACCAATAGGCCCATCAAAGACCATAGAAATAATCAGTAGGCCCATCAAACACCATATAAATAATCAGTAGGCCCATGACAAACTTTCTGATATGCTAATAAATAGTGCCTGAATGTCTGAATATGAACAAATAAATTACCCCTATGAACTATACAATAGGCCCATCAAAGACCCTATATAAATAATCAATAGGCCCAAATGTCTGAATGGTATGAACAAATATATTACCCCTATGACTATACGCCTTCGGTCCCTGCGGGTTTTTATAGAAGCGTGTGAATATTTTCGCTATTGAGGGAAGTCCCTTCTCCACTTTCCAATGGGTCCACAGATCTGGTCACGGTAAACGCCACACACATCGCTTTTCTCACGTCCATCCTGCTGGAGGAAACTTGTTTGTGTAGTTCGGTACTCCTGGGGCTGGGGCGCCTTACACTGTGTATATACAGAAATATAAAGAACAACAAAATACGGTACAGGAGAAACGGTCACTTTACTAAAATTGACCAGCTGAACGAAACGTGCTAGGAATATAGTACCTATTATCGAGTGCTAGTATATGTAGTATGTTATAAACTAAGTTTTTTATAATAGATTCGTACTACTACTTCGTCAGTCAGATCAGACGGCCGTTGATGTGTAAGAGAGTTTGGATTAGTTCAATGGAGGCTGACATCACTCTCCAACGATTGAATCAGAACGAACATGGCTTATATAGGCTAATGAGAGGTGCCCACGTATAGAGCACAGCGAAATTGCAACGTATGTATATATGTAGTATCTCTTATGAAATAAATAAAAAAAGATATGTATTTTTTGCTCATCATATTATACACGCTACTACATAAATTCCCAAGTAAAACTAGATGAGAACACGATCATTCATACACATGCGCGACCACTTGCTAAATCCTAACCCCACTACATTGTATTTTAGTTTAATATAGTTTAGATGCTAGTAATTTCCATCGAAGTTTACTACCTTATGCCTTTCGAACATTTACGATGTCACAAGGCTAGATTGGCAGCGTTGTGGGTTAAAGAATGTGATGATGCCTTTTAGCAGCTCAAAACAGTGGTTCAGCGGGCTCCAGTAGTCCAGCCACCGAAACATGGAGTACCATTCATGGTGGCTACAGACGCATCCGTCATGGCGTTAGGAGGCGTTCTGTATCAAATGATTGACGGGAAACCGAGATACGTGCAGTTCTTTAGCAGGGCTATGGACTCGTCACAAATCAACTACCCGACGGTGCAACAAGAGCTGTTGGCTATTGTGACTGCACTCACTCATTTTAAGGACTGGGGATTTTAGAACCCCAACTCACAATTGGTCAGTCGATGGCACGATACGAATGCAAATTTTCCATTTGGCATCACACATACCGGGGATGCATACTCACTTATCGGATATGCTGTCACGCTTTGTACCGTACTTCAACAAGATGGGCCGAGAGTTACTAGCTACGGATTAGATGGCCAATTCTAGATGGTTTAAGATTGCGACAACATATATGGTCCACATACCCTTGACATGTTTGCAGCACATCATAATGCGCAGCTGCTGCGATACCGGACTCTGAAACATCCAGAAGGTGATGAGTTTCAAATCGACTCAACAGATGAGAACGCATGGGCGAATCCACCGTGGTTGTTGATACCACAGTTGCTAATTATGTACATATACAAGATGCTACCATCACGTTGTGTTGTCCCGCAAGACATTCAGATAAATTGCTCCCACAGTTGATATCGATGACACAATGTGAGCCCATATATGTAAACTTCGATGGAAATTACTAGGTTTCAAACTATATTAAACTAAAATACAATTTAGTCAGTTAGGATTTAGCAGTGGTAGCTTAAGTAAGAATGATCGGGACTGCCTCTTGTTAAGAGCCTAAATATCCTCGATCACACAGGGCGTACCTCTAGCTGTTCTTTATTGAATAATTTTCACTAGAAGTACTAAGTGTTCATGACCACATGCCTAATTTGTAGATAGACATAATAACGTAAGTCACGTAAATACATTAGCTGATATAAATAAAGTTCCATCTGAAGAAAAGTTAAAAAAAGAAAAAGACTTATTGGATTTTGGAGATTGGCGGGAGGACCAAAATCTATAAGTAGTAGTTCGGAGATTATAAAATTTAGTTTATAATATCCTACATCTACTAATGTCTCAAATAGGTCCAAGTAGATGAGTCATACCAAATACTCAGGCTATTGGAGCCATCAAAGTGAGTTTAGGACACTTTGGAAATATTGGAAAAAGAGCTTGTATTAAATTATTTAAAATACAAATAAAAACCAATGTATTATCTCAATTGATCTTCATATTTTAGACTGACCGGAGGCCGTATTTCTACATAGCCCCCAGTAGCTTTTAGAACTACGAACGTACGTTAAGATACGATCTAGTTGGTAAAGCGAAAACCAAAGTAAAAACGGTTTCGGCCATGAATTATCGAGTAAGTATGTGCCTATATGTACGAGTTCAAGACTCATGTTGTACTCTATGTCGTTTAGTATTTGGTCCAGTAACCATTTCCGATGTAGGCGCCTTACGTTTATTTTTTGGTAAGGTAATAGCCAAAGGCTGTTCTTCATTAGTAGGTAAGTTTGAACAATTTTCTGCACTGTTGGTAAGCAGATCAGAAAGTTTAGTCACGTAGGAAGTAGGTGGCAAATAGGGAATTTCAAATCCGTCAGGGTTTGTAGTCACCCGAGGAAACCCTTTTCGTTTATCTCGTGTGTTCTTATGTAAACGCTTAGTCCATTTCTTATTAAAGATACGAAGAAAGTCGCGAGTAAACCCTAAACCCTAAAGTCCCATCCATGAAACGGGTCTTGTAGTAAGTGTAACCGTCTTCGGATGTTTTGTCAATTATATCTTTGACTTGTGACTCCATAACTGGTACATCAGAATCAAATGAGCGAGCGAATGAGAGTTCAGAGGTAGGGATACGGTGAGTGCCTAGATTGGTTGCGCTAGTACCATCAATGTTATTCACTTCGTAAGTATCACTCTTCTCATCATGGTAGGAAATAACAAAAGGTCCTATCGTCTTAGAAGAGAGTTCGGTAACGTTGGCGTTTCGATTTATAATGTTAACGTAATCGCCGACTTTGAACTGAACAATGTTCTTAGTGTTATTCCATCGGTCATACGCTTTAAGTAGGACACGATTCTTGTGCTCGAGTAAACAGGGGTAAACAACGTACTGCATATGCTCGATCTTTTGTAGCCACGGGGTAACGTGTTTCTCGGGCGCAGTTTTATCAAACGTTGCTTGTAATTCACTATAGCGGCCAAAGAAATAGTGAAGCGGGAGTGTTCCAGTTTGAGGATTCATGCAGTTATTCATTTGAGTCTGAACCCATTTCAAATGATAAGGCCACATATCCTCAACGTCGTCTAGTGCGGTACGCAAGAGTTTCTTAAGTTCTCTATGACGTGTCTCATTTGCACCCTGCGTTTGAGGTTTGTAAGGAACACCACGCCTATGAGTCATGCCTGATACGAGTATAAGTGCCTCCATTACGTCGGTACAAAACTCACTACCGTTATCAGAACTTAGTACTCGGGGGAAACCGAAGTCATTAAAGACGTGATAGCATAATTCTGCCACTGTTTGTGGACGTTTGTTCGGTATTGCATAAAGCAAGTTATAGCTCGAAGCCACACATAAGAAATGACAGATATATACATCGCCAGTATGCTTGGATCGCGGGAGTTTAACCAAATCGACTAAGACTCGGCGCATCGGTTGGTCGTCTGTCACACTTTTTAGGGGTGCCCAACCGTATCGCTTGATCTGGTTCTTTTCACAATCTGTACATCGTCGGTATACTTCACGTATGGTTTCTTTCAGCGCCGGGTGATCAAGCCCTGCACGAATAGCCATTTTATAAGTATGCTCATATGTTCGATGCGTTAAATTATGTATAATTTTAACTCTACTTTCGAGCTCCTCTAAGTCAGTCAGATTCTGCGTAACGCTGGCTGGATGAACCATAGTCCTGTTGGAAAGGGCAACCTCAGTATCAGGAGGGGTAGACTCCTGAGATGAATAATTGACAACATTAGATTGTTGAAGTATCTTCTTCAGTTGTTTCGCAACTCCTGGCTGTTCTTTAAGCAGCGCTTTAAGTAGTCGAGTGCGAGCTTCAGGTTCTCTTAGAGTTTTGAGTCTTTGATCCATGTCCTTAGCTAGTTCCATGTTTTTTTGATCTCTAATGCCGTTTCAATCGGCATTACCTCGACTGCAATCTTGTTGGGTGCATGTGTTGTACGAGTCTTGAGCTTTTGTTTCAAACTCTTTAGACTCCTCTAGTTTAGCTAAGAATTCGGTTGAGGGTTTCCACTTAGTGGTACCTGCAGGACCGATGCGACAAACAATGGTGTGTTTCCAAGGTGTCTTCTTAATAGAATAGGATCCCTGATACAAAAAACGTGTCGGTTTCACGGTCGACATAAATAGGTTCGTCTTGAATCATATTAATTAAATCACGTATACATGGGTCGGAGTTACGTAAGGGACAACACAGCGTAATGGTAGATTTATTAATATTAACATAATTTAACAACTGTGCGATAAGTTGACAGGTGGGTTAGCCCACGCATTATGCTTTGATAAGTCAAGCTGAAATGCATCACCTTTAGGATGAGTCAACGACCTATATTCAGAAACCTGTTTGTTATGTTCTGCGGCGAACATATCAACAGTAAATGGACCCCATCGTGATTGAGCGAGGTTAAACCATTTCATATTTAGCATCCAATCGGTTGCTAATAACTCCTTGACTGTTTTCTGGTAGTCGGGCACAAGTCGAGAGGGTTGCATGTCAGGAAGATGGTTATGTATTCCTAGTATGTGTGTTATATTAAAAGCGAACTTGGCAATAATGTCATGCCAGCGGCTCACCAACTGTGAGTCAGGGTTCATATCTTTTAAGTATGTTAGAGACTTTTGATCACAGGCGACAGTAAAGTAACTTCGTCTTTAAACTGTCTTAGCGCAGTAACTATAGCAAGGAGCTCTTGTTTAACGGTAGGGTAATTCCGTTGACTCTTATTATAACTCTTGCTAAAGAATTGTATGTAGCGCGGTTTACCATTTATCGTTTGGTAAAGCACTCCACCTACCGCTCGATCTGAAGCGTCGGTTGCTACTTGGAATGGGACACCATCCACAGGGTACTGCATGATGGGTGCGTCCATTACTTTACTTTTGACTAGTTTAAATGCATCATCACATTCTTTAGTCCAAAGCTTTCCCAAAGGTCCTTTGTGCAGCCGTAGGTGACTGAAAGGCTTTAAGTAATGAGAAAGATGCGGTACCGAATCCGAGAAGAAGTTAACAAACCCACACAGAGTTCACATCTCTTCCAATAATTGGTGTTGATAAATCCAACAGAAACTGTTTCTTGCCAGGATCAATTTCTACCCCTGCTGCAGATACTTTGTAGCCAAGTAAGTGTATAGTATCTTTAGCAAAAGAACACTTGTCTTCGTTAATCTTAAGTTTAGCATGATTAAGTCGCTTTAAGACTTCTTTAACGAGTTTAGCATGTTCATGTGCTGTCTTTGTAAAGATAACTATATCATCTAAATAGACTGATACGTTATACGACAGGTCCGCAAATAGTTCCATCATAACTTGTTGGAAGAAAGAAGGTAACATGTGTAAGCCTTCAGGTGCACCTTTAAACTGGTACTTCTTACCTTGCCAAGTAAAGGAAAAGTATTTCCTATGAGGCTCATATATCTGTAGTTGATGGAATGCAGCTTTTAAGTCTATCTTGGAAAAGATAGTCGCACCCTCCATTTTGCGTAGTATCTCGCTTATCTTAGGTAAGGGAAAACTATGTTGCGGAATTAGTTTGTTGATTGGCGACAGGTCTAGTACTACTCTTGTTTTACTAAACGTTCCATCAGATTTATATCGATCGACCGCTAAGAGAGCTAAGTTAACTGGGGTTGCATCATAATTGATTTCAATTAGACCCTGTTTTAACCAATCTTCGATTTGGGTTTTGGCAACGTCTTTGTGTCTCCAACTCACGTAGTTATGTGAAGGACACTTTAAGTTAGAGAAGTCGACGTTTGTTAAGTCAAGTATAACGTACCCATTAGAGAACTTAAACATACACCAGTCAGTTATTGCAATCTTCCTGTTTTGTATAATTAAGTCCATAATTATATCGGTGAAGTGCGGAATCATATCCTTTGCTTCACCTTCCGGAGGTTTAGATATCTTTAACATATTATCACCTGACTGATCTTTATTCGGGTCTAGCCCATTAGGCAGACCAGTGAGTGTTATACCTAAACTGAGAAGATCAGTCGTACCTATAATTAAATCGTATTTCTGAGACATGTCAGCAACGATTAGGTGAGTCTTCACTTCTCTTCTATCTGACAACATTATGTGTGCATAGTCAATGGCTTGTTCGCAAGTAGTAACTTTGCCATTTCCCAAGATTAAATCAGTTATTCGTTATGGACAGCCATATCTGTAGCGTAGGCTACTCGGCGTGAGATAGCAGAGACTTCAGCCCCTGGATCAAATAGTGCCATAACTTCTTCTCCATTTACGAAAACTGTTTGAAAGATACGTTCATCTCCTTTGGTATGGATTTTATTGAACATTTTCTCATAATCTTGCTCTAGTGTACACATATGGTACTACTGTCAGTGCTTAACTTGGACGTCCGGTAAGTCCTTGCAATCCTCTCTTGTGCCAACCGTTAGTACCCTTGCAAGTAGCACACTCTTTTCATATAGTGTCCAAAATCTGGCTTGCCTGGTGCACACTTAACAGGGTCGTGTCTACCATTCCACTTGCCATTACGTTTTGTGAGGGTGTAACCACACTTCTTGCAAGGCGCTCTCACCTTCTTTTCACCTTTCGGTTCGTTAGAAGTAGAGCCAGTACCCCTCCAGTAGTAGTGCGAGGTTTCTTAGTACTACGCGCAGTGTTAGTCTCTACTGCGTTACGCTTAGTGGGCTGGGTGTAGCTCGTGGTACTAAGTACTCTAGTAGAGGGATTGGTATGCTTGTGAACTATCTTCTCAAAGACAGACCAAGGCATAGATCGCAAATCACCATAGGCGATGATGTCATCATTGACTTTCTTAAAGAGGTTAGCTCCCAGAGTCTCCATCATCTGACAAATTAATAAATATTCGCCAGTATAGGTACGACCACCCATCCGAGTATTCATATGTGTCATATGAGCTAGAGCACCTCGAATAGTGGTATCGTTCGCAAAAGAACTTGCGAGACTCTAGAAGTTCACGGTCACGTGCATCTTCAAAAAAAAGTTAAGTATATTATCACGCAACTGGTGCCAGGGTAGGGCTTTCCAGTTGGGCTCATGAGCTTCAAGATAGTTCGCCATTCACCTGGCTCACAGAAATGAATAAAGGCATTCATCATCTGCTTATCCCTAAGGCTGGCAGACTCCTTAAGTTGGTCGAAGGCCTTCAGTGTCTCTCCACTGTACTCTCATTAGTAGAGAAATCGACCTCAGCCTGCGCGTTACCTAGCTGCTTTATAAAGCTTAGTTCTAAGCGTTCACGAGGCTCATGCTCAGTGCTACGGGCTGCTAGTGCCAAGATGGTGTCTATTTCCTTTCTCTTGTTATTGATTAGATAGCGAATGTTATCCGCTTTCCTATCGTCAAGGTCAGAGTAATTCAATAGACGGTCCTCAAGGACTTGCATACCAGAGCGTAATAGCCTGAGACGAGTATGTCTGGTTCTCACTTCCTCATCCTCAGGATTAGAGCGGGAACTCTCTAACGAGGTACTGGTGTGTAGCGATTGCCAAAATTGTGATTACCAGGGTTAGTTGGCAAATGAGGGTCGATATTACGAGGATGGTAAGCCTCATCGAGTTCCATACGATAATATCCTCTGACAGGGTTAGGTTTGTCAAGAGGATGGTCAATGGTAGCATCAGAGCTATAGAGATTAAATTTTGAAATATTTCCTTTCTCACCAGTGGTAACTGGCTTAGTGGTAAACATACTGGCTGGTACACCAGTAGGTCTCGGGTTCGAAACTGGGCCCGAATTTTCTTCTTCTTCGGTATAGGAAGAATATCAGCCAAGTGGGACACGATAGAGGGGTCCACAACTGCTGCTGCCGCTAGCTCCTTCAAGAGCGCTTCAGTGCAGTTCAATTGGCGTCGAGATTGAGAGGATCCAACCACTCGTTGTCGAGTTATGGCGTCCTCAACTTCGGCCCCAAGATTTGAGCTGGATGGAATGGCTTCTCCATCGATGGCGAAACCGAAATTTTCGGACAGGTCCAATACTTCCTTTTCACTCCGGATTTATGCTGGAGTGTCCTTTAGATGTGGAGTTATAATGTCCCCGACATTCGTATCCACGAATTTTCCAGCCTTTCGACGTTTATCCCCAATATTTGACGGCACGTGGTCAGGGGGCAAGCTGGGGTCCTGAGCTTCACTCCTAGGTGATACACGGACGCTGGCGAGCCTTTCAGCGGTAGTAGATACCTCTTTTTCCAAGGCTTTAGGATCCGACGAGTCATCCTCAGAATAATCCTCTGTACCAACCTCAGAATTGGCTTCCCCAACAGTTTCCTCGGCAGGCTCAACTCCAGACAGGCTAGGTGTTTCCACAGGGACCTCAGGAACCTCGGCAGGCTTAGCAGGCTTAGAGCTAGCGGCTCCATTGCCTTTAGAAGTACCCTTAGCCATAGTATTTGCTGGATGGTAAATCGATGTTAGACAGTCTAGAAGCAGTACACTACTGTAACTACTAAATAACTGAAAAATATGTAAACTTCGATGGAAATTACTAGGTTTCAAACTATATTAAACTAAAATACAATTTAGTCAGTTAGGATTTAGCAGTGGTAGCTTAAGTAAGAATGATCGGGACTGCCTCTTGTTAAGAGCCTAAATATCCTCGATCACACAGGGCGTACCTCTAGCTGTTCTTTATTGAATAATTTTCACTAGAAATACTAAGTGTTCATGACCACATGCCTAATTTGTAGATAGACATAATAACGTAAGTCACGTAAATACATTAGCTGATATAAATAAAGTTCCATCTGAAGAAAAGTTAAAAAAAAAAAAAGACTTATTGGATTTTGGAGATTGGCGGGAGGACCAAAATCTAAAAAGTAGTAGTTCGGAGATTATAAAATTTAGTTTATAATATCCTACATCTACTAATGTCTCAAATAGGTCCAAGTAGATGAGTCATACCAAATACTCAGGCTATTGGAGCCATCAAAGTCCATTTAGGACACTTTGGAAATATTGGAAGAAGAGCTTGTATTAAATTATTTAAAATACAAATAAAAAAACCAATGTATTATCTCAATTGATCTTGATATTTTAGACTGACCGGAGGCCGTATTTCTACATGTATGTGAATAGAGGTAGATACTTTCTCTACCAGGGTACCCGTACAGTTCAGGAGATGCCTTGGCGATATACAATCATATGTCGAATAGGTCCAGTTGGAACATCCAAATAGACCTTTAAGGGTTTAGAGTTTAGGGGTTTAGCGAGACCTTCAAGCGTAAGGTTGAAGAATCCAAGATTCCATTCTTGACACCTAAGTTTCAACGAGAGGCTGAGACGACACACGAAACTGCAGTATGCGTCACCGAGGTACAATCTAGTCCTACAGTAACAAAGAGGAACAAGTCACTAGCGAAAGCATTCTACAAGGAGATACGTTCTGACAGGGACGATTTTCCAGATGTATACCACCATACTACTCAACCCATGGATAAGGAGTACATTAGTAGAATTCACACGGCCGATCTTTCAGGCGAGATGGGACCAGACGAATCTTCAAGTCCCAGTGATGGAGTAGCGGAATCCTAACCGGGTGGTGGGTGGATTCGCTATTCGAACACCCTTACACCCTTTGGGGTTCACTATTTTCTGGGGCCTTCTGGAGGCATTTTTATTCTCACTTAAAAAAATAAAAATAAACTTTATTACTGAAGCGTAGGATTTTCTAAAAGTCCCTGTCGACATTATCACCGATTCTTTTCGCCGCCAAAAAAAAATGTACGCGACCGGGCTTGAATAGGAGATTTTTGCCCATCAAAGACCCTATATAAGCAACCAATAGGCCCATCAAAGACCCTATATAAGCAAACCAATAGGCCCATCAAAGACCATAGAAATAATCAGTAGGCCCATCAAAGACCCTATATAAGTAATCAATAGGCCCATCAAAGGCCCTATATATAGTAATCAATAGGCCCGAATGTCTGAATATGAACAAATAAATTACCCTATGACTATACAATACCATCAATGACCCTACTTAAATAATCAATAGGCCCAAATGTCTGAATGTGAACAAATAGATTACCCCTATGACTATACACTTTCGGTCCCTGCGGGTTTTAGAAGCGTGTGAATATTTTCGCTATTGAGAGAAGCCCCTCTCAACTTTTTCAATGTGTCACAGATCTGGTCACGATAAACGCCACACACATCGCTTTTCTCACGTCCATCCTGCTGGAGGAAACTTGTTTGTGTAGTTCGGTACTCTTGGGGCTGGGGCGCCTTACACTATGTATATACAGAAATATAAAGAACAACAAAATACGGTACAGGAGAACGGTCACTTTACTAAAATTGACCAGTTGAACGAATCGGTGCAAGTAGGAATGTAGTACTGTATTATCGTGCTAGTATATGTGTAGTGTTCTAGAGTATAAGTTTAATCATCAATAGATTTGTGTTAGTTCCGTAGCATAATTCGTCAGGATCAGACGGCCGTTGATGTGTAAGAGAGTTTGGATTAGTTCAATGGAGGCTGACATCACTCTCCAACGATTGAATCAGAACGAACATGGCTTAATAGGAATGAGAGGCGCCCACGTATATATATATATATATATATATATATATATATATATATATATATATATATATATATACACACACACACACACAAACACACACAATACACACACACACACATATATATATATATATATATATATATATATATATATATATATATACATACACAATATTACACACACACATCACACACACACACACATATATATATATATATATATATATATATGTGTGTGTGTATGTTTGTATATGTCGACTAACATTCGGAAACGCATATCCTTCACGAAGGACCTTCCACGCCAGTTTGCGCCGCTGAAGATTGACTTGAATGCGAAGTTTGCAAACGGAATTCGATTCAGCTATGTGCAAGTGAAGGAAGCCGCCATTGTGTTTGAGACTGAACTCGGTCTCAACGATGATGGCAACGACGAGGAAGATATCGGTCTTTATGCTAATGGACGATACCACAAGGGTAACCACCAAGCCCAGAAGGGTCGACGAGGACGTGGTTTCGACCGACCAAGAGGCGACTTTGGTAGTAGAGATGGCCGGAGCTTACTTGTTTCAAGTGCCTTAAGCCTGGGCATACTCAGGGCTAATTGTCGTGGTAAGATGGCGTGTTTGAATTGCAAGAAACCAGGGCACATCAAACGAGATGATGATGACAATGGGTATTTCGGGTTTGTACTGATGGCTATCTATGATGACGGAGATTCCGACAGTGATGGTGGTATGCCGGCCTTGATGTGTGATTCCACCGATTCTGATTCTTCCGACGCCGAGAGCAAATTTGATGATGAATGACGTAAAGACTGGTTTGAATTTGCTATCTGAGCTAGGACGAGCCACTGATCAATCTGTAGTTTGTTACGAGGACAATCAGACTGCTAAGAAGATGGCCGAGGAATTGACCTCCAAGCGCAGTAAGCATATTGATATCAAATATCATTACGTGCGAGAGATATTTGCAAAGAGAAAATCATCCCATTGGAAGACTGCCGGTCTGAGTTGATGATTGCCGATGCATTGACCAAGGCATTGCCTAAGGTTGCTTTCGTGAAGCACCGAAGTCACATGATGAAACGCCGCTGCTACCGATGTGATGTCGTGTCTACATCTCTTTGTCGTTGTGGCTAGTTTGTGGAGGAGATACATGTCGAATGATGACTGATGACTATGTCTTGCGTCCATGGGGAGTGTAGAAAATCATATTGTCAAAGGTGAATGATGTTTTAAGTGTTGGACTCAGACCTAGTCCATCGAGGAACCAATTATCTAAGTATGTTTTGAATGTTGTGTTTACGAATGTGTTTCGTACGCCGATTGTGTTTGACCTATTATATCTATAATTTTGTTACAGGTGTCATTTGATAGGAAATGATTTTTTCTTTCATATGGCACCTTATTCAAGTTGTTTGAGCGAATATTCATTGTTATGAGTATTAAAAGTTTAAGTGTATTTGTAGAAATTGTGTTTGTATTTTTAGAGATGGAATCTAAAAAAAATAGACCGCGTACGTCCGTTGTAATTTCTTGGCAAAGGAAATTTTCGAGACGAGAGGGCCGTTCA